>PVJD01003401.1:0-164322 GCA_004026545.1 Mormoops blainvillei | reverse complement strand
AAGTAAGTTTATTTCAAATAGAGATACCTTTAAAACAACTAGAAAACAAACATAGAGTAACTTAAATGAATGCCAAGAATAAAATATAAACTCCTCAAAGAAATACAGCAGAAGTTAAATCTCAACATATACAATTATTAAAATTGTTGTAATGATTTAATAAGGTTAACTCTGAGCCAAACATGAAAATATTAAAATATAAAGGTTTATCTAAATATCAAAAATATACAAAAAAATCATAAATAAATAATCCATAGATGGCAGGAAAAGACAAAATAAATAGAGAACAGATGAAACTAATAGAAAAAATAGCAATATATCAGTATGTTTTAAATCTAATTGCATTGTTAATTACATAAATGCAATTTGAACCGTCTAATTAGAATTCAAAGTTTTAAAGCAGGATCTCCCTCCAAAAAAATAAATATATACTATCTGAAAAACCATACTTTAGTTATAAACATATTGAAAGCCTAAAAGTTAAAGAATGTAAAAATATATACCACAAAACTGGTTATCAGAATTGGTTTGAATTGGTTTATCATAGATGTCCAGTAGACCTTAAAACATGGAATATATTATCAACTAAATGAGGGGAGCTTTCTAATGATAAAAGGGTCAATTCTTCAAGAAGACATAAAAATCCTAAATAAAACACATAATGTAACAATTTTGGAAAATGTAAATAAAATGATACTAGAGCTGAAATAAAACAATATACAAATGCACAATAGTATTGCATTGAATAGATTTCAATATTTCTTCCTCAGTAATTGATAGAACCAATAGTCCGTGAGATTCAGGAGAGTTAAATAACTCCATTAACCAACTAGATCTAATTTATATCTGAAAAACTGTTGACTATACAACAGCGAAGTACTAACATGGAACATTTACTAAGACAAACCACAAACGAAGTCTCATATTTTAAAATATTGAAATTATACAAAGTATACTTTTAAACAGCAGTGGAATTCAACTAGAATTTAACAACAAAAATATCTGGAAAATATCCAAATATTTGGGATTTAAACAACACATTTTCTAAATAAACTAATAATCAAAGAAGAAATTACAAGGAAAATTAGAAGTTATTTTTAACTGAGTAAATATGAAAACCCATGTAGCAAATTCTGTGGGGTGCAGCTAAAGCAATGCTTACCAACTTACATGGAACCCCAGGATTGGCTACTGGACAACTGGAACACAAATAAATTAGCATACTGTACCGCACCTCCACGCAGAGGCCTCGAAGGAAAGCAGATTGGGAATGAACGAATCAGCCTGGGTGCCTACTTCATAAGCTTATTCTCATTTCTGAGTGCACTGCTCCCCAAGCTCTCCCCCTCACTAGCCATCCAGCCACTTCTGATGCCAAACCCTATTGAGTTCTGTCTTGCTGGAGCCCCTTTACTTCATAAATTTCTCAGATTAGAGAAAATGTCTGATGGGGGAAGTTAAAGTTGCTGAGCAAGCCCAACCTATTTGATAAAGGGTGATATTTATTGAATGATTTGTGGAGATTGTCACAATGTTAATTAGAAAGAATTATTCTTGTGCAGAGAAGCAAATTTAAGGGGCGGGGGATAAAGGAGTGAGACTATAGGTAATAATCACCAATCATGTGCTCAGTGCTGGCTTAGGGACCTGCATTTTTTATTTTTTTTAATCCTCACAGAAATCCTGTGAAGTACAGGGCGTTCATGAGTAGATAACAGGGAGTTTTTATTTTGAGGGGCCTGTCCAGGCGTCCAGGTGCCGATCGGCAAGATATGAATGTTGATCCATGACACACCTAGGTAGATCACAGGGCATGAAAAAGGTACTGAATGGACCTAATAGAAACCTTTGTCTTTTCACAGTGAATTTCAGAGTAAGTTTACTCATAACAGGAAATGGAATCCACATTTATAGTAAAAGTATAGAGGTGCTTGCATACAGTGTAAATGTTTCTTGAGTGCTTAATATCTTAATATACCCAGACCTATGAGTAGTTTGTTGTTCTACCGGGGAAGGAGACATGGAAGGAAATGGATGATTTTAACACCAATTCCAAACAAACAAACAAACAAACAAACAAAAAACCCACCTCATTTTATGCAGAAACATACGTGTACTACATGCAATATCATGTTAATATTTAATGTTTCAGAGCACTGTAAGCAAAAATTAATATTTCAAAGTTAATTTCACCCTTCCCATACCTTGGCTCTGAGAACATTTTACTGAAAGAGATATTTTTTGCACCTCTCCTCAGTTGTCCTATGTAAAATACTCTTTCGACTCACTTCTTGTGGCAATGTAATTGACATTAATAATTCACATTGGGTTTGTACTTTTATCAAAATATAATATCTCCAAATTTAAGATTTATATTAAATTGGTCAATGAGAGATTTTTTGCCCTCAAACAAAGATATATAAAATTACAGCTAGGAAATGGGCAGGGGTTTCCCACAATGGTCCTAAAATGTGACTTTTGGTGTCAAGTATGTCACTCTCATGATTCCTTTTCATGATTCCTTTTCATATTTCCTATGCTTTCAGTTTTAATTCTTTACTTAACACAGTGTTCTGTAGCCCTTTCCTAACTTCTTCTCACTCTTTTTATATCTTCCTTGAATTTTTGGGGGGTTTTAAAACCTAATATATTAAAATGCAGTAACATATGTATATATTTTAATTTATTCACCTCTCTCCCTTTCCACCCCCCTCCTTAAATGACTTAACTGAGTGACTTAAAAGAAAATGAAAGGTTGGCTTGGACCTAAAATAAAAATTATATAGCTATATTTTTGCTGTTTATTTTACTTACTCTCTTTAGATTTAGTATGTGTATAAAGTAGGAAAAACTCAGTTTAAATAAAATAGCAAACTAAGCATATTGTTTTGTATGTTATTTTATCTGTCACTCCAATAGCATAAGCATATTTGAAGGCAAATAGTTTTCACACAAGCAAAAACTACTTCTTAGTCCACTGAAAGATAGTGAAGCTATTTATTTCTCCAGTGGCCTTTGGCTTGAAAGGATTTCTTAAAGCTGGTTTTGAGACACAGCTAAATTTAATTAAGAAAATTCAAAAGTTAACTGAAATCAAAATTTAACCAACTTTTCTACTGCATATATTTGCTAAGGAACATTATCAATTTTGAGGGAAAAATTGACTTATTGTTAATTCATATGCATAAGTTGGAGAGTTTCAAAATATAATATGATTTCTTTAACTAAATTGCACTTTCTATGTCAAGAAAATTTCCAAGTACATTTAAATTGAGGCTTTAACAGAATGTGGATAAGCCTCAATAAAAATGGGAGGCAAAGTAGAACCTTTTTTAAAAAAGCACCTCTTCTCACCATCATATCTTTTAGCCATCAGCCTTACACGATTTCCTGGTTATTAAAAGTAGAGTGTACATGGGAGAAAGGTCAAGAAGGGAAATTCTGGCAAACTTCTGAAAACCATCTAGTATAGATTTTGAACACAGAGTGAATGTTTCCCCACCGTGTCATTACTAGTTCTTACTGCCTTAATATGTAAAATAATTAAATTCAGATACTGTCTAAGGACATTTACCTAAGACTGGAATGCTAAAATCTTCAATGTTATTTTAAATTGGAAATACTTTCATAGACTTACTCATGATTTCTAATCCTATGTCATGTTTTACCTTTGAACTATTATTTTAAATTAAAATATTGTACCATGAACTTACAAAAATTATGTGACTTTAAAAATGGCACATTTGCAATTGATCTTGAATAATGAGAGTGCAGCAACAAGCCTGGGAAACTATCCTGTCAGATAAGAAGTAAATTGGTATACTATTCGGGGAAAGACAATTATGAGTCAGACAGACCCGAGAAATAAATCTGCTAATTTAAGCTAAGTGGGCGCTAAGGTAATGACCTTGAAAGAAGAAAATTATTTTATAGTTACTATAATACCTATGAACCTAAAATCTAATATATGGCTAAAAGGATAGCAGGTACTTTGTTAGATCAATCCCATTTAAACCTGAGCAGTCTTTGTGTGATTCTGGACATGGCTGGAACATGTTGTAAAATACTGGCCGGCACATAGCCACTTAAAGACATAATTGCCCTTGAGAGAGCAGAGCACACGGTATATCAGAATCAATGAGGCTATTTGAAAGAAAAGTTTGAGGAAATTGGGCTTATTCATTTTAATAAAAGAGCTTTAACCTTTTGTGACCTTATCGAAGATACAGGATTCTGAAAGCGATAGATAAAACTGACCCTGCTAAACTCTTCTGTCCACTTTAAGAGTCAATAGGAAGGGAAAATAATCTTGAAACCAGGAAACAAGGGGATAGAAACTAAATTGAGGCGTGAGCATTTCATCTGCAGCATGGGATAACTTGTGCCTGAAGCCGCACGAGCCCTGGAGCGGTGTTTGAGTGTGACTGAGATGCAGGACAATGACAGAGCAGCGGCCTCTGGAAGAAGAGAAGGCATAGCTCATTATAATGGACTAACTCTCTTACAACCTGACCAATCAGGGGACACCAGTTCAAATATTTACACTAAAGCTCTATGTGTTCAAATTAATAAAGCAAAGGATTTCAATTGTTACAATAGCCTCCTAGACTCTCCCTGGAGCAAATCTCTCCCTCAGTAGTCCTCTGCAAACTGAGTCTGGAATCAGCTTAAAACATCACGTCCAACACTCCCTCCCTTTAAACACTATCTTATTGTCTACATAATGAAATGGAAACTCTTTGTCTTGTCTTTCCAACTTTCTATACCTGACCCCAAAATACCTTTCCAGAATCACTGGCCTCCAGAGAGACTAAGGGAAAATGAAAACAAATTTGAAAATTGCCACAAAGTAAATCTTCAAGATAAAATGGTAGTATTTCAAATTTATTTGACAAGAGCTATTTTGTTTTTGTAGGAGGCCAAGGTGGAAACATATCCACAGAGTACTATTCCATGGGACACATTTTGGGAATGATAACTTTGTACACAAGCATAGAGCAATATTACTAACCTATTTTAGTATCACATAGCCGAAAATAAATTACAGGAACCAATGCTCTGGACCTACTCCACAACCCAAATCCATTTTCACAAAACTTGAATTTGGACACAATGGGGAGAAATTCACAGAACCTCTGACGACCTTCTGGCTTTAAATTTCTTGTTTATGATATGATGAGCCCTTATCCATAGAAAACACATACTACTGATTACATTCTAATAATCAATTCTGATTTAGAATTAAATGTCAACTTAAAGAAAATTAAATGTAAATAATTTAATTGCAATTTAGTTTTACATAATGAGCACTAAGTGATTTTGTTGTTAATAAGAATGTAAAATATAAATGTTAAACAGATTTATATAGTGATTAAAAATAAAATGCTACTTTTTTACTCAAAAATAGAATGTTTTAATTAATAGGAATGTTTTTCAATGTAAATGTCTATATATAGAATGTAGAAAGTGTTCTAATCTTTCTAGGTATTCTTCTAGTCTTTAAGTTTAGTGTGTACAAACTGTAGCCTTGACTGGTTTAAGATTTTTGTGAATATGTCTATTCTCTGGAAACATGCTTTTGTCATCATAATACAAGTTACTTTTTTTTGGTAAAAATTTTATTTGTTTATTTTTAGAGGGAGGGAAAGGGAAGGAGAAAGAGAGGAAGAGGAACATTAATGTGTAGATACCTCTTGCGCACCCCTAGCTGGGGACCTGGCCCGCAACCCATGCATGTGCCCTGACTGGGAATTGAACTGGCGACCCTTTGTTTCGCAGGCTGACACTCAATCCACTGAGCCACACCGGCCAGGGCTAAAAGTTAATTTTTGAAACTCAGTGACAATAGCATTATTTTGAGGAAGAATTTAATGACTTCAGCTTTTATTGATTTAAAGAGCATTTATTTTGAAATCCATTATTCCTATAGTTTTTAGATATTGTTATTGCTCTAGAAATAATATTGGCAAGTCTGATAAACTTCTTTATGAATTTCTTCAATATTACACAGACAGCAGATAGAAGTTAAAGTTTCACTTAGATCTTAAAAAGTACAATAAAAAATAATGATGTTTGTCAATACAATTAAAACTTGGAAGACCTGATATATACTTGAATTTTTGTGTATTTGTCTGCTTCCAAAGAAGATTGTGAGAACTTTGAATAGTTTGTAGGTACTTTCCACAGTTTATAGAGTAGTTTAAGGGTTGTGCATATTATACAAAATAAAAGATATAAAAGGAGATACATACATACTTATTGTCCATATCGTCAATATAATATATGGCAATATAATAGAATATATGTATAAATGTGTATGTGTGTGTATATATATATATATATATATACACACACCCACACACACACACAGACATATATATTTGAGTTCTTGGCTCTGAATTCTTTCTTAGCCAAACCCAAGGACTGATGTCTAACATGTGGTGTTGCTTGCCACTAATGCGTGGGCATAAGAAACCATCAATATGCGGTGGCTAAATACTAGGTTATTGGGAGGTGAACTGCATGAACTACTGGGGAGCCTGGAAAGTGTTTCATATAAAATGAGTAATATAAAAAATATGAGAAAAATATTAAAGAACATTCAGGTAAAATCAATTTTTATTTAGGGTCCATTTTCTTTCATTTTAAAATTTATGTCTATTAAGGTGACATTGGTTTCTAACATCATATAGGTTTCAGGTGTACATTTCTATGACACATGATCTGTATAGTGCATTGTGTGCTCATAACCCTAAGTCAAATCATCTCCCATCACCATATATCTGGCCCTCTCTAGCCTTTATTACTCCTCAGCCCCTTCCCTCTGGTAACCACCATTCTGTTGTTTGTCTGCATCTATGAGTGTCAGTTTTAGATCTAGGTTCTAAATAATTTTATACAAGTACTTTTATTTTATCTTTACAATTTAAATGATACATGAAGTCTGGCCATTGTCATAGATGAAGAAAACAAGGCTGTAATTCTCCCTAGCTTCAAAGCATAATAAACACGCAAAAACATGTGTTCTAATTCTAATATACTTTCCAGTTCACTATAGTGGCATAAAGAATAAGGAAATTTTCCTCATTAGGAAAAAAACAACAACAACAAAAAAGTGCCACTGAGCTTTAATTCAGCTTAATGACAGATAATTAAAAAATGGATATTTTTAATCTGGTGCTATTTTATATTCACTTTTAGTTTGGAATTATGAAATTAGTTATAAAATATGTAGTTACAAGTAGTTATTGAATGGGTTCACTTTAAAATTTCAAATAGTAAAGTAGTAAAATAAATAGACTCCAAAGATATTCTACCATGATCAAGGTCTGCATAAATGCATTACATTTATTATTCATTACATTTATTATTCATTTGAATAAAGTGAAATTTTGGAAGTTTAATAGAGAATGAAAAATCATGTTAGAGTGAGTATTGATAAATGCCGGATGTGTCCATCAAATATTTTGGCAGTCATCAATGCAGCGGGGATAATTTGACCTCTAGTTCAAATCAATATGTTTTTGTTGAAAGGTACAACACAAAGGAAGCTAAATGTTGTTTTCAAAAGTCTAGAAACATATTAGCTTACAATAATACATCCAGCTCTGCAATATAAGAACAGACATTATTCCCTTGGAATAACTAAATAATAGAAACTTGAGCAGAAAAGGTTACGGAGGAAATATTGGTGAAATTACTGTATAAAAACATGTGATTTTGATTTGACACGTACATATAAAAAGTATAGTCAGGTAATGTCTAAAATGATAGGAGAAAACACTTGTGGGACATTCACATTTATCAGCAAGAGGTTGACAACTCAAAGTTTAATGTCAAACACTTTTACACGGCTCAGTTCTCTTTTGGACAAAGGAGCATGTTAACAGCATGATTTGTGGTATGGAAAAGAATTTATATTTGGTATACTTTTGGACAGGTTCCTTTGGCCTGTGCAATCCCAGTTTTAATTCTACCAGTGCTTGTTATTGGCACATGATATGTGATCAATTAATTTTTCTTAAATGAATATTCGTTTCTACCTGCCCTCAATGGCAGACCCCTTTTTTAACATGTGGTATAGAGAAGAGAAAAGGTCCCTGTAAATTTTGCAGCTAAATGATCCCCTTTTTGTGTATTGATATGAAAAATACATTTTATTAATTTTATTGTGGATCATAGTTAATACTTTTAAAGTATAGGTAAAAATACAAGTATTTGGGGAATTTTTATGTATTTTAAGTTACATCTCCCATCAAAGAAGTTTTTAAAATTCATAATATTGAGCATGACATAAATATATCTAGCAAATTAATTACTGTTTTAGCAGTAACTATAATATGATATTTATTTAATTTTTTTTCAGCTTTGACAAAGTGTTTAGCTGTATCTTCCCACCTGCACTGACTTCACTGTGAAAAAAGCAGGACTGAAATACAGTTAACATTTCCAGCACTACTACGTACCATATGGACATGCTAAGACAAGATGAAATTTCACAGTGGTGTGTCTTAATGATTAAAGAAAAGCCTTTTAAAATTGCAAAATAAATTAAGGTAACTGTAGTTACTTTGAGAAAATATAGCCAACAATAAAAATACATCACATAGCAATGATAATTAGTATTATGTTTCTTTTATTTGTAATGATGAATAAAGTAAATATATAGTATTTATTTTAAAATCTTCTATCTAATGTCTTGTATCATACAATGTTAAAAGTTATGGAAAATAAGTTATGCAAATAATGAATGTGCCAATGGAGATGAAAATTTAACTATAAAAATGAGTAATCAAAAGTTACATTTAAAATACTTAAAATCAGCCTAAGAATTATCTAATCAGAATGGGCAATTGACCAATAAGACCATATCTAGCCTGAGACCTAGTACTGGCATAAGAAATACTGGTTACAATAAGAAACTGTATTATTCATGCAACTGATGAAAAGAATTTAAAGCTATAAGGCCCTCAGATAGCATGTCTGTAGGAAAAGTGACAGTGTCATATGTAACACATTGAGTTTTGGATGAAAACAAGTCTACAATACAATCTATTTTTTAAAAGAGTACCAATTGGCAAATCTACTCTCAAGAATTTATTCTAAGGAAATAATAATTGTAGTTATTATGTTTTTTAGCTTATTATTGATTTAAAAATCATAAAACCACCTGGATGTGCAATGAGAGGGAGTATTGAATACAGTACTGTGTGACCATACAATAGCATGTAATGTGCCCAGCAATAATGATGAGTTCAAACATCAATTTTCATGGCAAACATTGGCATAATTGCAGACAATTTTGATTTTTTTCATATTAAATTGTTCTTTAAATAAAACATCCAAATGAATATAAAGAAATAAGTTCTTCATTTATAAATTCAAAAAATATTATTAAGGATAAAAAATGTATAATAGGAGAGCTATATTAGGTTCCTAAATAGATTCAATTCATTAAAGACATCAATTTCCAAATCAGCTTAGAAACTTGGAAACTGGAGAAGCTGATTTTATAATTTACATTGAAGAATCCTATTTGAGGAATACTCAAAATCACCTTGATTGAAAAGCAGGATGGGCAGACACAAAGGGATTTGGCGGTGTGAGTTATTATATTTTTTAATAAGAAAGTAAAATAGGAAGGAAAGAAAGGAGGTGGGCGGTTAGCTGAGGGGAAGAAAGTAAGACAGGAGAGAAGGAAGGAAGAGTAAGCGCGTTTTTGCTCTTCTATTGTTCCATACATAAAATTTAGTGCTATATCATCCTTGCTATTCTCTTTTTGTTATAAAATTTTCATGTACTTAATCCATGTTTTTCACACAATGTGGTCATTCTGAAAAAAAAAAATTATGGCTAAATACAGTAACCTCCTCCCAGAAAAATCAGTGGAGGTACATTACGCATTTTGATAAGATATAGCTTTTGGAAGTTTAATGAGTGTTCCTATATCCAGTGAGATTCCTGAATACACAAATTATTTAAATTACTTGATCTTACATTTAAAAAATCTGCCTTCCTACCTCACAGGCCTCCTGCGAATAGTATTTTTTTTTCCCAAAAGTGTTTATGAGTAAAAAACAATAACTAATACATAGCATTTTTGTTGTCATTTCTATGTCTATATGACATAAAAGCAAAGAAAAACAACTGCCTGTCTTGGTTTGCTGTTCAAAAAGAATGAGAAATAGCAATAACCTCTTCCAAATAGTTTTTTTTTTTTGTAGCTTTATTGAAGTAAGATATCTGAATGTACAATATACTTCACATATTTAAAATGAACAGATTGGTGAGTTTTGACATATTCATCCACCCCTCTATCAAGTTTCCCTCTTAAACAAGTTATAATAGCTTGTATTTATCATTTCTCATAGGAGGAGCATTATATACACATTTCTAATATATATAACTGCCCTGCAAAATAAGGATTAGTTTTACCATTGACAATAAAATATCCTGGCTGAGAAGAGTAGACGGCTTGTTCCTAGTTTAAAAAATAATAAAAAAAAAAAACAAAATAATAAAACAATTAAAAATGTTATCTGTCTCTTACACAATTGGTTGGCTATTATTTATCATCCCCATTTTTAAATTGTGGGCAAATGCAGATTTACAGTTGTTTGTATGGAAAAATGTAGGCAGGTTATGATTATTACAGCTGCTTTAACTCTGTTTTGCATGTTCACAACTATGAACCTACTTTTGCCCACCCCTGTGTGTTTGATGGAACATGAGTCCAAAATGTATTGTTCTATGAAAAAAAAAAAATTCACTCATAAGTTGATAAAATTCAGTCATTGTTTCTGTATGGTGTGTTGATTTTTTTAACTTTCATTTCTAACAGTTTCTTATAAACTTATTCTCATAAAAAATTGTTGAATGCAAAGATTTAAAGTGGAATAAAATTTTAAGGGTGCAGCCATTGATATGGCCTAGCTCTATATAATAATAAATAGCATAGTAAATGATTAGTCACCATTAATTGTCTACAGGCTTCCGATGTAGCTTTTAATCTTGCTGGGCAGCTAAGGACATACTCTGACCTCCCTTAACGCTGAGAGTGACAAAGCGATCTGGTTCCCTCGCTCTACTGCTAAATTCTGCTTTTCTTTACCAGTGTCTTGACCTTTGAGTCATGTAAACTCAGGTAACAAGATAATGAAGCTACAAGGCCAAGAAACCTTGACTTTTTGTTAGTCTTCTGCCTTTGCTACATCATTATGTCTGCTAAGACAGCTGAGCATTCTGTAACATTTTAAGTAGCGCTCTGTGTTGCTGACTCACAGGCAGTCCGTTGCTCATTGGGAGAGTCCCATACAGATGAGTGAATCACAGCAGAGAGCTCTGAAGAGCTAGGAAAACGGCCTGCCAAGGAATAGCATGCAGAATATACTTCCGCATTCCTCTGTAGAGTTGACTCTTCGCTAATACCGCATACACCACTCATTTCGTTTTTTTCTTTTTAAAGTGCTTTCAGCTTTCAGGGCTTCTAAGCGTCCATCAGCCTGCAGGAGGCTGGCAAGTACATTAAGATATAACTGTCCATCTGGAGAGCTGCAAGAGACAGAGGAGAATTAAGAGACACAAACCAAATTAAAAGTTACCAGGAAATCCCCTAATTTAGGCTTACTTCTCAGGCGAGTTTTATATTATGCTAATATTGTATCAAATGTTTCTTGGACTGAAATAGGACATGGAAGGGTTTTATGCAGGTATATTTTATATCCAAAACAAGACTTAAACACTAAACGACAATAAATAATAATGTATTTAATGATTATAATTGTGATATTATAATTATAATACAATAAATAGATTCCCTATGAGTTTGATGACAACAGAAAGAAGAGTATATATTGTGTAATTAAATTTTATTATATTTATTATTTGCAATATTATTCAGTCATTGAGAGCTTATATGCCAGTTACTATAATAGATATTTTATTTTTAGAACAATTCCATGAAATTGGTACAAGTATTGATATTTTATTGGTGAAAAATTTACTTTCAAGAAGGAAGAAATTTTTTGGGTCAGGATTTAAGCTGAAGCCTTCCTGATAGCAAAGGCTGTGTTCTTTCCATGGATCTACCACATTTTTGAAATGTGATGTTATTCATATTTTATTTTATATTTTTTAAAAATAAGTATCCATTTTAATAACTTTTTGTTAATTTCTCTAATGAAATGCTACAACAATACTAAGAAGATAAGAACATGGTTTGGCCATACTGAAATAACCATTCTGTATTCTCCTTCCAGGATGCTGCCACATTTGTTGCAGTAATATTACACCTGAGTCTGACCAGTTTTGACTTTTCTGATCAGTTTTGACTTAGAATTTCACATTTTTCTGTATACATCTCTAAAACAACAGTGCTCCAGATTCTTCTTTGGCAGTATATGAGAGGTGTATTGACAAAGACATATCTGTCAACATTTCATTGTTGATTGCAACATTAGCTAGACCCAGTGGATGCTTTCTGATTTATTTATTGATTATTTAAGAAATTGATTACTTTACTGGTACATAAACAAGATTTCTGAACTTCAACTTTGAGAAACATCCATTAACATTCCCACTCACTCATTTTGTGAATATTTTAATTAGGCTGGTATTTTGCCTGCAAGGTACCTATTTTATCCACTCTAACCAAGAAGCAAATTATTTTGGAAAATGCATCACCCACCTGAAAAAAAATTGTACTTATTGCTCTATATTAAGTTAAAATTTAGGCCTATATCTAAGAACAGGGAACTTAACAGAGAAAATTACCCCAAGATTTTCACTAAGTGGAACTACAAAGAGATAAAGATAGTACTAAACTTGCTCTGGGGTGAAATTGACAAGGAATGGAATGGAAACAAATAAATAATATCCTAGTTAAAAGGAGAATTAGGAGCTGTAGATTCCCTTTCTCAGATTATTAAAATATCCTAAAACTTGTTACCTCTCATTGTTGTTACCATCAGTGCATGTTTGTATTGATAAGAAAATATTTAAAATGAAAAAAATATATATTTGTAAAGTTGCACTCACGTGTTTTCAAAACAGTTAAAAAAACACAGTGCCTTACTTGCTACATGCAAAAAAACTTTAAAAATTTGAGGGAAGTATATATCACTCCATATTCCAGCTACTCAGAGGAAGGCAATCAGACTGAGGTCCAGGGCTTGCTCCCACAAAGAGCCAGAAACTGAAAGATACAGGATAAATGTGATAGGTGGGGCCTGATGGGAGTGCACTGTAGGAATCTCCCTTCCAGAAAAACCTTTTCAAATGACTGCGTTTAGGGGTGCATTTAGCTAACATCCTTTAGCTAGAGAACTCTTCCCAAATAGCTACAAGACAATGATTGCTTAATGGTGGTGCTGGTCTAGACATTTCTCCCCAGTGTGGAACTCCTCTATGGCAGCTCTTGTCAGCCTTCTTCATCTCATGACACCATAAACTAATTACTAACATTCAGTGGCATGCCAACACTATATATATATATATATATATATATATATATATATATATATATATATATATATTTTGTTGATCTGACAAAAAAAAAGATATAATTTTGATTCATTCACACTGGACAGCTATTGTTGTGGTGGCTATTGTCATTATTTTTATTTGATAATCTAAGGGTAAAGCAGTCAGTGCCCCAGACTAAGTAGTCAGTTATTCCATGTTTTCAAAGTTCTTTCGGCACATGGCTTGAAAGTTCCTGGCCTATAACAGTTGTTCCAGAGCTCCTGGATAACCTGGCCAAAACTTTATCACAGCTGCTCTGCAGTCTGAGGGTTACCCTCTTCCTTTATCTTCCATGGGTATTACGTACAAAATTTTCTTGCACTTCTTCCTTAGTCTCGATGTCTGCTTCCAGGAAAACACAAGTGACACAATGGTGTTCCTGAGTCTCAGCAATAAAAGGGTCTCAATGTGGTTTCCTGACTCTTGAAAGATTAAATGCTAATATGCTTTATACATATTGGACTCCATAAAATAATTCAGGAAGCTGATCTGTAGGCAATTGAACTTATAAATGTTCAACACCTAAATAGAAAACTGAGAGGAGGCCCCATGGTAGCATAAAGTGGACGTGAGTAGAGCATCTCTTTCCCTTTCACATGACACCTGTTTCAGGTGTTTCTTCAAGACGTTGCCATATCAAAACTGCTGGACTTACTGTCCCAATAATCACAATGAGATCAGGGATGTTCCACACCTGGTGCTAGGACAAGGGATGGCTTTTTGTTTTTGTTTTGTGCTTGTTTTCTGTTAGATACTAGCATGTGTGCTGGGATATAAGCTCTACATGCTTACATGGTTTCTGTTTGTTTTGTTCACTGATGTAAAACGTGCCTATAATAGCGCCACAGGCATAGTAAGTACTCGGCTCATATCAGTTGAATTAGTAAATGGCTATTTCTATGTGAGGCTATGTGGTACAGTGAGGTGTGATTGAATTTGAACACTTAATGCTCTACATGAGATACATTTCAAGCCATGACCCACACAGCCTAGGCCTGGTCATATGAGGGAATGTACATAGTAGAATATACACTGATAGGCCAAGTGAAGAAAGCTGGGATAGGCAAGTGTGGGACTGAGCTCTTCCCTTGAGTTTAAGACTGACAACGTGAGAAACAGGCAAAAATCTGCATTAGAGTGCACATTTGGGCAGAGCAGGCATATGTGTTTTATATTTGAACTGGGAGCCATTCCCATAGAATTCCTGATTACATACAAAAATCCTTCCAAAGCCATTTATCATGTTATGCAAGATGCACTATGACACGGTCTCTGCCTTTCTGTGTAGCCACCTCTTCTAACAGTCTGCTTCAAACATCATATTTTAATAATATCAACTATAATTACCTTTCCACAACTAGCTTTTTATGTCTATAGACCTTTGATCATGCTTGTTGGTATAAAGGCATTGCTAAATATAATGTCAGTCCGATTAGTTAATGAAATAAATCAACTTATACACACACTCATATACATATTCCAATTACTGTTTTATTTTCATGTTAGCTGTTAGAACAAGCTGTTTGATATTATTTCTTGTATAAACTAATATTTATGGCTTTTATGTGTTATATAGTATAAAATGGTTATTTAATTAAAGTTGTCAGTCCTAAGATTGTCCACCTTTGCTCCATGTTAAGCAGACTCAATCCTGCCAGCCCCAGAGTCTATTCTGGTAAAATATGAGCATATACAAGCAATTTGATGTCACCAGTGTGGAATAAGAGGTGTGTGTGTAAGGAGGTGGTGGGAGAATGGAAGTTCAGTCCTTGTATTATGAAGCAAATTGAATAAGAAGTGACTGGAGTAAGCCCCTAAGCACTCTTGGAGTTACTTAACCCTTCTCACAAATCTTGCCTTATTCATCAGACTACAAAAATAAAGTTCTAAATTCATTTTAGACTTAAACTTTTACATTACTTTCCAGATGGTCTGTTTATCTGCACTATTATTACTGGTCTTCTTTAGCCTGTGGTCTTGATCTTGTCTTTGTGACTTTAGTCACATTTCAGTAAGAATCAAAACACATTTACCACCCTGAAGGAAAAACATGTACTCTGGACACTTATCAGAAACTAATTTCTGTCCCATGCTGGTTCTGTTATAGGAAGTTGAGTTCCAACTAAGTAATAACACTGTGCAAGGTCCAACAAAGCTTATACCCTGTTCTTAATGCTTTAGTGAATAATTAGTATACACATTCATGTTGCTTGTATTTACAGCCCCCAAACATCAATACTTGAGGTGTTTTCACCATCATTTACATACCTGTGCAGAGTCGAGGTTGAACAAAGCAATGACTCCTCCATCTTGTTGTTCCAGTTCCCACGCTCTGAACAAGTAGGCTTTCCACAGTCTATTTAGTGCCAAATGTTGTATTTTTATGCTTTTTTTTGTGGTAATTTAACTGCTTAATTTGGTCCCAACCATAGCTATGTAGTGTTGTGTAGTATTCTCAAGTCCATAAAGCCTGTGATGTGGTTTGTGGAGAAAGAAAAATAATATGTATTAGATAAACTTCTTAAGGCATTTAACTATGGTGCTTTTGCCAGGAGTTCATTGTTAATGAGTGAACAAGATGGTACACTAAGAAAAATAAAGGAAATTTGTCAATCTGTTCAAAAGTCCACACCAGAAAATGCTTAAGTAACATCTACAGTATGTGCTGAAACTATGAAGCAGGTGAAAAAGTGGCTAAATTTGTTGAGTTCTGAGATGATTTTTTTTTTAAAGTGGAGTGGACAGTATTGTTTTCACCTTAAAAAACTAAATAATTTATGGTCATGTTACCCTGGGTCAGGAAAATGTTAAACCCTTCTTGGCTAGTGTCGACTGGCTCACATATTTGAAAATACAATGTAGTGTGAAAAATGTTAAGCTTTCAGATGAGGCAGCTTTTTCAGATTAGGAGGTTGCAGAAAATTTTTAAAATCTCTGCTAACTTTTACACCGTAAAGGGTTATTGCACAGAGTAAGTTTTCAACTTGGTGAGGCTGATTTGTTTGAAAAGGATGCTGGTAAACAAATCTGTACATGCAAATGACAATTTGGTTGGTTAAAATGTGTGAACAGAGGTTAGGAAAATCCTATCACTAGCCCTGGGAGGTGTGTCTCAGTTGGTTGGAGGCTTGTCGCCATAACTGAAAGGTTGCGGGTTCGATTACTGGTCAGGGCACATACTTGTGTTGCAGGTGCATTTCCCCATCCCTGGTCCAGGCATGTGGGGAGGCAACCAACCAATGCTTCTCTCTCATTGAGGTTTCTCTCTTTTCCTTCCTCTCTCCCTTTCTTTCTCTCTAAATGTAATGAAAAAAATGTCATCAGATGAGGTTAAAACAAACAAATAAACAAAAATAAACAACTATCACTGTATTTCCCTTTAGAGCAATGATTCGGTATTTGCAAATTCAGGTTCATAGCCACTTAACAGAAGGTATCTACTGTGCAAAATGCAAATCTACTGCCCACAAATATTTACCTATATGTGTATATGTATATTATGTGTATATATCTTCTAATGCAGAAAAAGGTGTAATTAGTAAACAACAACAAAAAAGAAAACAAGACACAGTTATATCTTTCAACACAAGACCTAAAACAGTGTGATAGTGTCTGAAGCTACTTACTACAGAGAACCATAAAATGCCTTTTGAGGAGAGCACATTCCAGCCAAGATATAAAAAAATAAGTAGATGCCAGCCATGTCAAACATATACCACAACAAATAATTATTCTTATATGAGATTTGCAATTAATTTTGTTAAAGGTATATTGCTAATTCTGAAATGAATGCTTGACAATAGGGTTGATAAATATTCAAATAAGAATTGGTTTCTAAATATTTTACAATTGTAAATATAAAAACATTTTATGCCAACTAAATTGTGTCAATACAAATAATGAAACAATTGCATGATACAGGAAAGGAAAGATATTTACAAAAAAAAGGGCTTCCCCAGATCTGCAATTTCTTGATGCTGAAAATATGGACCCAAATTCTAATAGAGATTTGTACATTTTAGTTTTATAGTTACACGGAATCATTATAGAAACAGTTTTTTTAATATTGCTAGCTGTCCTGCTTCTAATGCAAGCCAGAAACAGGCAATAAAATAGACATACAAAGAGGAAAAGTAATGAATAAAGTTAACCAAATTTCAAGGCTCTCATATTTGATTTAGGTCAACCTTGAATTTTCGATTAATACTAGAATCACAATTCATCTAAATTAGGTCATCCATCCCTGGTGACATATGTGTTTCAAAAGTTAGCATTGACTTTTAAATCATTGAAAATGTTTCTGTGAAATTTTGGGAAAAGTCTCAAATAATTACATATTTGACTTCTATTTTAAGTTAGAATTAGAAGATTGTATTCCAATTACAAAAAACATTATCTGAATATACTCCAAAGCAGAATATTTTCATTGATTGTGAAATTAAATTAATGGCAGGCATTCTTATATTTAATTATATTATTATATTTATTGCATTATATTATGATCTTATCTTAAAACAGGTTAAGCTATAAGGTAAACCAAACTCTTTGGTCAACCATTCTTTGGAGGTGGTCAAAGCCTCTAGGCTGATAATACATTGTGGGGGACCCTTAAACACGTATACGCCTGTCTCCCTGGTGGGTAACCTCCTGGCTTCTCTTCCGCACTTCGCTAGCTCCGGCTTCGTGCGGAGGCACTCACTCTGGATAGGGGCCTTCATATAGCTGCTCCTGCCTCTAATTGAGTTTGAAAATCTCCTTCAAAGATAAAGTTCAAGGAAGGCTACTTTTCACCATGTGAACCTACCACCTTTTCCAAAGCTGATATTTTACCCTCCACCATTGTAACTCCTGTGCTTTATTACCAGCGTTGTTCCGAAATCAAGATGGAAAGAAGACGCATTATGCATGGACCTTTAGAAGTCCCTGCAAGAGAGAATAGTTTTAGGAAGGGAGAAAATACAGTAGAATTATAGGTGCCAGCCCTAGGAGTCAGAGAACCTTGAATTCAAATCTCTCCCACCTCCTCTGTAGCAGCAGGTATTGCTGATCTTCTCGAACCCACGTTTTCCTGGTACAAAATGGAAATACTTCCATTTAACTTGCAAGACTTAGAGAAATATTGAAGATAATGGAGATAAATTTCACAAGACAAAGTTCCAAATGAATGTACATTATAATATTAATATTACTTGAATCTCATATTGACATTTTAAAAATTCAAACCTAATTAAAAGTTATGATAGGGTTAAAGTATTTTCAAGACACGATTGTTATAACTGGCATTTCCCCACTGTCACAATCATCATGAATCAATTCTTATTAATATCTTAAAAAACTATCACTGTTACAGTAAGAAACATAAATAAATAAATCTTTGTTCACTATATAAAATCATTACAAAATCTAATTCAAGTAGATCAGAATGTTATGCACGTAAGTCAATTGTCAAAGAATAAATAGACATTGTCTATTAAACTTTCTCAATTTAAGTCATATCGAAATTTCCTTACCTTCAGCCACTCTTCCACCTCCTCATTTCTCTACCACCGCCTCCAAATCAGCAACAGGTACAGTTATTTCTCATAATACTATTGGATTTGCTTTCAAGAAAGCAGAACTAATAGGAAAGAATTTAAGTTTTTCCCATTATAAATAAAATCTGTTACTTCTGAATCTTATGAAGGAGAGATTTAGAGCTTTGACCGAATGGACAGAGGGTATTGCTTTGCTTCAGAATGCCTGACAGAGTGGGGAAAGTTACACCTGAAAAGAGTTAGAAGCCTAGCTGGTGTGGCTGGCCTCTTGGGGTCTTATTTTCTTTATCTGTAAAATAGCACTTTGGATCAAATGATCAACTGATACAATCCTGGTTTTTATTCAGCATTAAGTTGACACTGTACATCTAGCATATAAATGGCAAGCTGAAGAGCGCATTTTGAGGGCTTCTCTGAGCGGTGTGTCTCTTTCATCTTGTTGAATATTTCAGAATGGTTTCAATCTGTTGGTAAAGTGCCAAGGAATTTCTAAAACCTTCAGTGTATCTATAAAATTGTAGGTAACACAGGTATCTTCAAGGATGTTATATTTTATGATGTGTAACACTTGTTCCCTCGCCATACCAACACAAAAATAGGCCTCTAAAACAAATGTTATCACCAAAACATTGTATTTTATCTTCTTCCCCTTAGAATAATGTTTAATTTTATTTTTTATTCAATTTATTGGGGTGACATTGGTTAAGGTTATATAGGTTTTGAGTGCACATTTCTATGATACATGATCTGTAGTATTTTAAATTAATCATATATGCTAATTAGCTACTAGATGAAAAAAAAAAGCCACTTTGGTCTTGGCAGGTAAGGCCTTTTACATCTAAACCATATATACCCATACTCCATTCTTTCCTGTACGAGCCATTTGCTTCAGAAATTAATTTCCAAGTAATCATGCCACAAATATATTTAACATTTATTCTCTTTATTCATCTTTACATGTCTTTTCTGCATTAAGAAATGCCCTTGTCTTCAGTTAAATATTTTCAAGTACCAATTCAAATCTCATTTCTTCTTTGGATTTGTTCTTGATTCTCCCTGCACTTATTTAACCCATAGCCCTTAATGTACATTTATTTCATGGATAATCCGATAACCGATATTTACTCTCTTCTCTCCATCTCTGTCTTCCTCCTTTTTCTCTCCCTTCTACCACTATCAAAATGATAAATTCTAATAAATAGAAATCATGTGTTATATCACTTTTAAGTTTCAAAAGGACTTATCAGGAATTTATTCATAAGAATTGTGATGATGAATTGCGTGTTAATTAATTTTATATCACAGGGTGGCTTGATATTTGGCTAACCATTATTTCTGGGTATGTCTGTCAGGATATTACTGGATGAGATTAGCATTTGAATGGGTGGACTGTGTACATCAAATGGCCTTTCTCAATGCAAGTGGACATCATCCTATCCACTGAGGTCCTGATCAGAACAAAAAGAAGGATGAAGAAAGAATTATTTTCCCCTGCCTGACTCTGTTTTTACAAAAATAGGTATTAAACCAGAGTTTTTCTCCATGTCACAGATTACGCATTTTATACATGTTTATAACTTTATATTTTTCGATGCCTCATCATCACCACAAATAGCCTTGGAGCACCCCACCTCAGTAATCAGGTGTACTAGTGTGAGAAAGCTGGATCCTGCCGCAAGCTTCTTTCCTGACTGTGACCTTGACAGTGACCTAGTGATGTTCAAATATACCAACAAAGTCTCCTCACACCATTTGCTCCTATACCCCACACTGACCCCAGACGAAAGCAGTTTCCCAGAGGTCCTCACTCTCTCTTGGCCCCCAACTGCTTGGCTGAGCCCACTGGCTTGGAGCTCTTCCCATTTGGGACTCTGTTGGGAGGGCAGTGCCTCCCTCTTCCAGCACCTGTGAATGGGATAACTCTCTCACATTCATATGCCCCTCCATGGGGTAATTCTCTGTCTGAGTCATGCAAACCATCAAGAAACTCAGTTCTGAGTAAAAATTATTTCTTTCAATGCAATGCAGATCCATGTTGCAGAGGAGGGGGGCGCGGGGAACCAATGAAATGAGGTATTTTTTTTTTAAGAAAAAGAGAAAGGGCTCCATAAATCTAAAAGGAGAAATAAATGTCGAAAAACAAAAGGGTAGAAATGAAGGAATAATAGAAATTATAAAGTAAGCTAGTAAAAGTAAGCCATATTTATCAATATATAAAATGAAAGCTTTCTAGTCTAGAGACAAGTAACAGCAAATAGTACAAAACAAAAACCCCAACAATTTCCAAGAGGCATTTCTAAATAAATTACCAAGCAATGCTGAAAATAAGAAATTAATACCATGTAGTTTCAGGATCAGGAGGTGATTTATGTAGTGTTTTCTGTTTTATATGAGAGGGGGATACAACAACGGAATTATCTTCTGGAGGGCAGACCCCTTATAGTACAGGCTTTCCCCGCTACGTGAGTGTTCTAGGAACCCATCTGTATCAGTGTGCCAGCTGGCGTTGTTGTGAGAGACTGTGTTCAGCTTCAGTGAATTTTTCTGAAAACTCTTTCAACATGTTCTCCCATTTCATGATGGGTGACTTACCACCACACCTGCTCATACCGAGCTGAGTGTTCAGCAGTTTCTAACCAAAAACAGCATGGCTCCGCCCCTGCCCCACCTTTCCTATTCACCTGATCTCACCCCCAGAGACTTCTTTTTTTCACACACACACCCCCGATGAAAAAATTCCTCAAAGGGAAACTTTTTGCCAATGTGGAAGAGCTGAAACAAAACATGGCAGAAGCACTAAAAGGTGTCAAAATTGATGGGTTCAAAAACTGTTTAGAGCATTGAAAAAATGTCTTGGTATGTATAGTGCATCAAATGGACAGTACTTTGAAGGTGACTGAATTTTAAAATCTAAGAATAAATACATGTTTGTATAAATAAATTCTGGGTGTTTTTTTTTTGGGGGGGGCAGTGTCTCCGAAAAGAGAAGTTCAACATTCAGTTGGCATTTGGGCAGGGTCTTGAGTGAGGAAGCTCTAGGTTAGCCAGAAAAAGAAAATGTAAGCACAAGCAAAGACTTTGAACATTAACTGGGAGTTTTGTAGAACCGCATAGCTGCCAATGAGTCTAGGCCGGAGAAGAAAGGGAGGGTGGTGAGTCATGAGTTTGGGAGAAGTCAGCATAGGGGAAGGGAGTTGGGAACAAAGGCGAGGTGTAAGGAATGGGTTAAAACCTGTTTTTCTCTTGGAAAACAACTTTGATGTAGAGTGAGCAATCAAATCTGTTACACAATTTATAGAGCTTAGAAACAACTCATTATTTGCAAATCAACCTTCTACATTTGTTCAGTCACGTTTATGATATTGATATATATATGTATATGTGAATATATAGGTATATATCTATAGATATATACAGTATAGGCATAATTATTTTTCAGTACAAATACTCAAATACTCACAGGAGAGGTAATACATAAAGTCCTAAATAGTAGGACATTTTTACATGACTTTTTTAACCTTCTACATTGAGGCTCTATTTTTTCATAAGGAGAGAAGAAGACAGAGTACACTGAATGCCTAGCAGTGGGAAACAGACTTGAGAGCAGGAAAGAGATTTCGTGGGCATCAGAAATCTACTCTGAATGTTTATAATTGATTGGTCCCGATAATCACATTTATATAATGACCTTTACAAGGAGGGTGAGAGAGTTTTTATGAACTGGGCATACCCATTTGGATTTTTGTCTATAATTCTTTTAAATTAATTTGGCAATACAAGATAAGACTTATCTTGGTGTAACAATAAAACTACTTGCCTTAGGATATTTAGATTTATGTGTATATGGGTATGTGAGTTAAACTGCTAACTAGTCTCTCAACTGGGGCCTCCTTAACTTACATGCTTGGATATCAGTGTAGAACTCCCCCTTTTGGGTCCTGGTTGCTTTCTGAGAGTGACAGCACTCAGCCCTGTCAGCTCGTCAGCCCATCAGGACAGCACCACTCCTAGAGTTGACTGTGTGACCTGCTCCCAAGTTGCGGGATCATAGCACTTCCTGTCATTGTTCCTGGACACGCCTTACACAGGGGCTTTCCAGGGGTATGGAGAATTGATGATGCTGTCTGTGCACAGTTGGGCATCCAGCAAGTGCAAGTCTTCGTCTCCGGGGATGGACCCCTTCTAGGCTTTTTCAGAGCCTAGAAAGATGCTCAGCCAAGAATAGAGGCCCTTGTAATCTGTCACAGTCTTCTTTCCTGAAATCCATCTCTCATGTAGATCTGTTCCACCACTCTGTCCTGCACTGCCTCAGTCACGGTCATCCCAGCACTCATGGTAGGGTTGATTATATACTTGGGGCTCACCCGACCTTCCAGGAAATCTATACCACCTCCAGCAGGTGTTTTCTCAGAACATCTTAAAAGCTCAGTTCTTGCTCTGTTTCTTTCAGTCATGTGTCCTCGATGAGAACATGTTGCACTTCCATAGTAGCCACTCCTTACACAGAGCACTAGCCCCGCGATGACTG
The DNA here is from genome assembly GCA_004026545.1 of Mormoops blainvillei. Lineage (NCBI taxonomy): Eukaryota > Metazoa > Chordata > Mammalia > Chiroptera > Mormoopidae > Mormoops > Mormoops blainvillei. The sequence continues at coordinate 140,739 of PVJD01003401.1, read as the reverse complement.
CAGTGAAGGTCATGACCAATGACCCTGCTTACAAGCTGCTCACCATCCTGCATCAGGGTATGCAGGCTCCCCAAACAAAACTGCCCCCCGTGTTCCTCGACCATGGTGATGACATTCACAGCAAGTATGAAGCCGAGGGCCTGTTTAGTATAGCCTCGTCTTAATAGCAGGTGATTTATAAATTGCAAAAGGTAGAAGCAAAATAAATAACAAGCACAACAAAACAAATAGACACATTCCTCTCCTATTCTAAAAAGAGGCAAACAGATGTGTTCTTTTCTTCCCTTAAAATGTATTCAAACAAATCAGGTCATCCAGTTTCTCAACTAATTACCTTTGAAACACAAGATATTACAATAAAATTTTAAAAACCACAACAGAAAAAGTCATCTTCCTAGAAATGGAAATACCTTCTGCTGTTTTTCATGATGTTGACTTTCTCAAAGCATGACAGCAAACATATTTTGAATTTGAATGCCTGTGTGCAAAGACTCAAACATGAGATAGAAAAGGAAAAATAATGTCCCCAATTTATTTTTTTAATGGAATATTTTAATTTTTTCCAAACGAATGAATTTCTCACAGTCTCAAAAGAAACTGAAAGGTTGTATTGCCTTCTTTAAACTGCATTTTCTCCACAACTGTGGTATTTCATAATTTATGGCAGATGTAATTTTTTAAAAATGGAATCTGACTTATGAGTAGATTTATGCTTTAAAAGAAGTTGTATTCTCGAGCTAAACAAAATACATATTACAAAGATGAGAAAAAGAAAACATCTTACCATTTTTGACATTTACAGAAAAGCAGAATCAAATATGTAAATATATTTCATTCCATGCTAAGTAAAACATAGTAAGAAAAGTAGGTTTACAGTTGTGAGTATGAAAAACAAAGCTTATTTTTGAATTATTATTATTTATTAATTATTGCATTACTTATTTGTGTTATCATTTAACCCTATTTTTGCCCACCCCATATTATCATGGAATCCCAAGCAGTAGTCTCCGCAACTCCACACATGAAGGAGGGCAGCTATCATAACTCACGTGGAGAAGGAGAGGGTGATAAAGGGCCCATAGGTTAGTAAAAGCTGGGATAACGGGTTCCTAAAAGTGATCATGGCTCAGTATTCTGAGTAGCCTTCTTTCCCTGGACCAGATCCTTCATTTCCAAGAGACAGAATTCTTCAAATTCATGTAATTAAATGAGGAATGTTATTATTTTATGTGAACGGAAATCTAGGAATAGATAACTTGTAGGGCTGGATCCAGGTGTTCAAACAATCTCATCAAGACTCAGTTATTTTATTTTTATTTTTTGTTGCTATATCTTTCTCTTTATACTCAGACTTCTGATTTCTTCTTTTCACTGGCTTGATTTTCAAGAATTCTCTCACTGTTTGGTGTCAAAAATGCAGTTAATGTCCCAATCAGCTTATAAAACCTAGAATTCAAAGAGTTCCAGGGGATACCCTGAATTTTCTCTTTGGACCAATCAGTATCACTGTACGTCCTCTAATCAGTAACTGTGGCAGGGTAATGGAATGCTGGTCGGTCTGGCCTGGATTTTCATGCTGCTCCTAGGAACCATTACATGGAGCTAGATTTGAGGATGCCACCCCCCAAAAAATTGAATGATGTTCCTAGAAGATTAAGAATAGACATTTGTAAGTAAAAATACCAAACAGCTGTCACTATGCTTTCACTTTCCCTAGAGTAAGTGCACATATTGAATGTGCATCTTAATTTTCATAGAATGTAAGGGCAAGGATTGCAAGCTAGTCATTCTTTAACGGCATACACACGGGGGGGGTGTGCCTGTGTATGTGTTGTAATAGGTTTTCCAGAGGCATTTACTTAATTTGAAAAACTTGCCAAAATGATAGGAATCTCAGGGTTAATACAGTTGCCCACTGGAGAAATAAGTGACAGTAGCTAAAATCCTGTGCCTGTCCACCCCCACTGCTGTCACTCATGCCTGAAGCATCATCATACCCACTTCACCGTGATTAGGGTCCTAGCCATCTGCTTTACCAGTAGCCTAGAAAAACAATACTTTCTAATGAAAAATGAAAAATAACAATTTTAAGAGCAGTGTTAAGTAAATAGGAAACAATCTGAAAGCAATTTTTTAACAAAGTGTGCTAATTCATCTCTGATAATTTTGCAAGGCAGAATTTTCGTTTTTGAAACATTTCCTTTCAAAAGATGCCCTTATCATACTTTAACCACTTGCATTCAAATGTTGTTTCCCATTTTCCTGTTTTCCTTAAGAAATGTATAGATAATGTTGCAAACAGAGAATGACAAAAGAAAACAACGAGCTATTTTTTTTTAATTTGCCAAGAAATCATTTAAATTTTCTTAGCATCCTCTGTCTCTCTCGATCCAAATTAATCTCCCTTTCACAGCCTAAAATGTCAGTAGTTACTGCATTTATTTTATTATTGATTTTTCAGCTCTTCCAAACACACTTTGAGAAAAGAATACATTTAGGTCTTTCAGAAGAACACTGACTATTTTGATGTATATTTCCTGTCTCTACACTTTTGGCATTTGATACGTAATTTAAAATAAAATTCAAATTTGTCCTAGTGTTTTATATCTCTGCACTATGTTTTATTTTTTAAAATACAATACAGCTTGTTGACTCAGAACAACCAAAATCTCATCAGATCTTCAAATATATCCTACCTACTCACAGCCGGCTCAGGCGATGGAAAAAAAACAAGGAGATAGGAACACTGAAAACTAAACGCTAGCTAGAATGAGACTGGCATATGACATATTCAGTGAAGTAAAACTGCTTAGAAGTCATCTCTTCAAATTGTTAGAAAAAGTCTACAGAAGACAATTTATTGTCTAAATCTGCAAAAGCCTGTATGAGTTAGGTTAAACTCAAAACTTTACATAGGTCCAGATTCATTATACTAAGTGTTTTGATCAGGAATTTCCATCCAAAGGATTTTTGGTATTTCAAAGATATCAATGAGAAATCCATACCCCGAAGGTGATAGCAAATCACCTAAATAGTTTCTCTTAACTCTGCACAGAGGTTTTAGTAATTAGTGTGAATATTAGACATAATTTTTCATTGGTGAAAGAAATTCAAGAAAGCGATTACTTAGAAAATCTGTAGAGACCCTGTTATTCTCTTTAAGAGAATATAAGAATCCATCAGACCCTGAGCTTGGAAAATATGGAACTAATACCCAGGTCAAGACTTCGGGTCAGTCTTATGTCTACTGTCCCCGAGTTATTAATGGAGGTTCTATTTTCTGATCCAATCATATACTTGCCTGACTTGGCATCAGAATATGATTCTTCCTGACTCCGAGTGGCCGTCCATTATAAGATGTTGGTCACAATGCCTGAAGGAGGAGCGCTGAGACAATTTAGGAAAGCAAGTTTTATGATGGATTTGTTCTTTTTTGCTAAGAATGTTTATACATGCATTAATATCAATTTGAGACTTGCTTTCAGTTAAATCTATCACCTGGTTAAGGAGGAACATCATTCCATCTATACTTAGTTGTGGAAAGTGATGATATTTACCGGAAAGAATTAGACACTTGTTTACAGTACAACTTTTCTTAGGTACAATCATTTTACTTGCAGAGCTGAGTGTTATATTGCAAGTATCATACTAAGTGCCTTTTATATTATCTCATTTAATCTTTTGAAAATATGAAAGGATATAGGAAGTATTATCTTGTGAAAAATGAAATGTGCCAGTGCATTAAGGAAATGATTTTATTTAGGCCATTGTAACAGGGAAAACATTTATTAATAAAGAAAGTCTTTTTTAAAAAAAAGGAGGAAGCCTTTGGGGTTTTATAGATAAAAAAGAAAATCATCCTGGATTCTTGCCACAGGTATGAGAAAGAAAGAAGGTATCTTACCTGAGTCAGTGAGCAAAGACAGAGGAGGGTTTGAGAACAGGAAAGGGAAACAAGAAGGCCTTGATGTGCCCTTCAGCTTGACTAAACCTCAGACAACTTTCTCCTTGATTATAGGTCCTTGACCTTTTTGTTAAAGCTTTTACTTTGGAAAGCTAACAATTCTAATTTTTTTTGGCCCCCTCAACAATATAATCTTCTCTCAGACACTTGCCAGTTTTTCAACCCAGGAATGTCTTCCTTGAAGACTTGGAAGCCATCTTTTTAAAAAATATCTTCAAGAAATAGAAGATCCTTATCACCAAGTCTCTACTTAATGGCAGAACCTAAATTATATAAGAACCAATTAGCAAAATGATCACACTGAACAACTCCCCTTAACATCCTCCACTAATTTTCTGCTACCTCATCCAGCACTTAAAATTTCTCTCGCCTTTGTTCTAGTGGAGTTGAGTTAAATATTTCTCTCCTATTGTATTAATCTAGAGCAATGTCTTTCTTGCCTGATTAACTCCATCTCATTCGATTTTTCTTTGACAAGGGTATGGTGCTCCTTTGTAACATAAGAAGGTGGAGGATTTCTTAACTGTCCATTTTGCTGTTTTCTGGGAAGGTCACGGTTCAGGTAAAGTTTAGCTTTGCCTAACTTTACAGAGAGGGGTGAAATAAAAACAATCTAGGAGATATTTATTTGAAAGGATTGTAACAATAAGGGGAGGGAGAATATTGTACCAGAAAGAAAGCTCCTACCATAATATCTATAAGTACCTCTAAGTGAAACAGAAAGAAACCTTTCTCCTGTAGGGAGAGGTAAAAAGGCTAAAAAGAACTAACTCTGGTTAAGCGGAACAGATGAGATAAACAGGGAGAAATGGCAGTGATCTAATAGTAGATCGAAGAATGTTTTACTCTGAGGTCAACGTTGTGGACAAAAAGAGGTCATGCACTGAACCTGACAAACTCAGGGGAGGACTGTGTGGTGGCCTTATGAACTCAAAGACCTAAGGTAACCACATAGGATGATCTGAAATTAAAACTTGCTAACTAAAAATAGTTTATAATGGGTAGTCATACCCTAGGCTAGAATTTTTTTCTGACAAATGTCAATCTTTGCCTTGGTTGAGCCTGTCTATTGTCTTTTTGGCATCTATGATAACATACCTTTGGAATGTCGAGGTAACTCCTTTCTCTGGATCCCTCTGGGCACAAAAATCACTCCAGAGCAGAGAGCACAAATCCTCTCCTTGTTATTGCTATCATGTTAATTGTTGACTGCTAACTATTACCCACCTGTGTCAAAGAAGTCTGTATCTGTCATTTTACTTTTTATCCAGTCCCAAAGGTTTCCCCCACCCGCTACTTTGCTATTTTCTGCCTCCCTAATCTGCCATCAGTGGACTTCATGTAACCACTTAGGCCTCCTCTTTTGATTGGGATGTGCAAAATAATGTGCACAGCTGCCATTTTCTGGAGTATTTTCTGAACTTGAGGTTTTGCTTCCTGGCAGTTATCATCAGTTTGGCTCAAATAAACTCATAAAAATTATCTACAGGTTTGAACATTTCTTACATTGGCCGCCTGTTCTAGAAGGGGGATATTAGGAAAGGTTGTATGCTGGCTTAGCCTAAAGGGGGGCAAAAATTCAGGGCATGGGGGTAGGGGGATCTTAACCAAAAATTAATCTGTAAGCATTTTGTTGTAATTGATTAGTGTGGACAAACAGGTCAGCTAATTCTTTATGAAGCAAAGTCTATTAATTAAAAACTATGTCTTGTATAGTTAAAGGTAAAAAATGGGCCATCCTTAAGACTTACCTAAGTTATATGGGGAAGGTGGTGGTTTTAATTAGTTTTATTGTGCAACAAAAATTGTGGGGAATTTATTAATTGTTTTTTTCCAGGATAACAGGGCTTTCATAAAATTCAACATTGATAAAAGAAAACTCAGATTCATACTTGTTTAGAATTCTGTCAAAAGATTACAGATACTAAAAGGACCTGTGGTGTAAATTCTAAATACAATTCCTCACTGCTTCTTGATGTTTAAGAAGGATGGTTGAATGAAGGAACAATTTGAAATAGATGATCAAAATAATCAAGATAATTATTCTTTCAGCGCCATTCACTAAATCTGGGAATGACAGTCGTGATACACTCAGAAACAAATTATTTTCGTACGTTGGAATGTCTACATATCTTTTGAGACACATTACTATTAATTTTCTGTCATGCTACTTGTACACATCATCTTCTTGCAACATTTGACTCTTCATAGGTATGCAATTGTTAAGCTTTCTTTCATATCTCTGAATATTTTTATGATATGAAATCATAAAACCTTTTGAAAACTACAAATAATTAAAGGGAAGTTGACTAGTTTCAGTTGGTCTCAATTCTTAGACTTTGTGATTTCCCAAGATATCTGGTAGATAAAGCTATTGCCTCAGAAATCTGCCTAATTTTGTAAGGAAGTGAAAGCACAGTCTTTTAAAGTTTTTAGCATATATTCTGTTGCTGTAACTTCACCAGTTTGCTACCTATAACACTTCCGTGATCTTGTTTCAGAAATTGGTATTGAGTTATTACAGAGCAGAGATCATATTTATTTTTAGACAAATTTGTCTCAATGCAGTATGCTTAAGTTTGAAACTTCAATGAAGACTCCATCATTGCCAGTTAATTGTATTTTTGTCTAAAGTCAGATAGCTTTTTTTTTCCTGCTCAGTGACATTGCAAAATCTTTAAAATTATGAAGATTTCTATACAACCTTTCCTACCTCTTTCTTTTATGACTACCTTAACTTGGCTGCATCAAAACATTGAAGTTATTTGATGTCGTCCTCAATTTTACATCCATCTTCATCCAAATTTATATTTATTCAGATCCTTTTTTCATAAATCTCTACATTTCTCCCACCTCAAAAAAATGAAAAATAATGAGTTCTCCATTTACCCTCTATCCTGCCCATTGTTTAATCATACCAATCTCTCTTTCCATCAATAATTTCTTAAAAACAAGTGAGAGAGGGACTAAGTGAAGGACTATAGAGAGATATGAGAAGAAAACTACTCTAGAAGAGAAAAAAGATCTAAAAACCCATTTTGTGTAAAATGAATACAATTCCAACAGGGATACTGAAAAATGCAGATTTGAAAAAAAGAGAAAGGAAATAATGACAATAACAATAGCTGTCAATCATTGAGCACCTATATGATATCATGCAGGCACCATGTTGAGAATTCAGTGTACAGTCACGCAGGTAGCACCTGGAAGTTAATTACAATATAATTTATAAAGGTTGACCACACTTCTTTTCAACTATAGCTATGGGAGATAGAAAAGGCAAATAGGCTCTTCTTCCCCTCTCAGAGACCATAAACTATTTTGGAAGTAAACCTAATATTTATGAAACAAATAAAGAAATATATATGAACTTAAATAATTTATTGTTGAATTTCATAGGGGTAGATTTCAATTTTTATAAGGTATTGAGGGATGAAGTCTCCAGGTGAGCAAACATGAGTGATCTAAATAAGAATGAGACAAAAGGTACTGAAAAGTTAATGAGATTTAAAACACTGTGGAGGTCATTCTAGACAAATGTGAAACTTGAGCATCAGAACAAAAGCGGGAATGATCAGAACCCACTATCTCCATGCTGAGTGTCCAAGTTTCTAGAGCAGGAATCTATCTAAAGAGTGGTAAGAAATAAATCTAGTTTGCGTGGGGTCTGCCTGAAAATATAGTTACAAATACACATAACATATACTCTTTACAAAAGTCACACAAAACTTAAGGTTCATGCACTTGTTTACCAACAAACTAAAACTAACTTAATTCATTTAGAAATGGTGCCATGAGTCAGGTTTTCAATAAAATAGGGTTGGAAAATAACAAAAAGTAAAAGTTCAGAACACAATTTTCTTAATATAACATAAGAAAAGAAATAAGATTTTTTAAAGAAATCAGAATTTGATGTTTTTATTACTTACTAGATAAGCACACTACATTTTTCATAATATATAACTTAATTATAAATGATTTGAAGTTTTAGTACATAATAGTAACTGCACATACCAATATGAAATTACATTATGTGTTATATAAGAAAGCATTGTTTTGATATTTCCAACTTATATAAAATAAGAAAACTCAGCAACAAAAATATGTTTTTAAATTTCTTTGTTCAAATTTACCTACTCTTATTTTAAAGGAACATGAAAGAAAAGTATTGGATTATGTCTAATGATTTTTACATAAGTATTGGATTATATCTAATCATTTTTACCAGTAAGGAGAAGAATTAATTATAAGGAACCAAACATAAGTCAAAGTATTTTACAAATTTAGTATTTAAATTATGTTAAAATTTAACGTATGTTTAAAAATTTTCAAATACTCAAAAATTAGTTTTATATACTTACCTAATGAAAATGGGACATGTAAACTTGGAAAAATATTACAGGAATATATATGCTTTTAACTAAATTCTAAACTAACTCAAGGCTGACAAATTATTCTAATTCTGATGCAGCCTACTACATATTTCCTTTAAATAAAATGTACTATATTTTTAAGAGAAAACCCTGTTTTTTGCATGGTGCTGGGGAAATCATATAAAGTAGAGATGAAGACAGAACTGTTAGATATAAATGTTGAGTACCATTTTTGTGTAATAAATTTATTCACTCAGTAGTCATATATATTGCATGTGTTACATAGTGAGTGATGTCACAACGTCCTTTCCTCAACCACCCTGCTCCTATAGACTCATGCCTTTGGCTTCTTTCAGGGAGTCAATTCATCTCAAAATAAGTCTTTCCCTTTTTCCTGCTGCCTTCAATTTTTGACAGCATTATATATATATATATATATTTTTTATTCTATAGAAACCTGCCCTCTCATGATGTGCTCAAAGTAAGACGGCTTCAGTTTTGTCATTTTTGCCTCCAGGGATATTTCAGGTTTCGTTTGCTCTAGAACCCACTTGCTCATCTTTCTGTCAGCAGGGTATCCCTAGAGCTCTCCTATAATATCACATTTCCAATTAACCATTTTTTCCCTATAAGCCTTCTTTACTGTCCAACTTGTATCTATAGAAAGTAATTGGGAATACAAGGAAGATGTAGATGAACTTAGCCTTGGTCTCTCATGACACATCTTTACTCTTGGTGGTATCTCTTAATTCTTTCATTATTGCCCTTCCAAACTCTGATCTCAGCCTTCCCTTGATTTTTTGTGATACATATAGAGTATATTTTATTGTCTATATAAATAAGATATGGTATTAAATATATAAAAATGCATTATGATGATGCAAGTTCCAGGGGAGCTATTTAAATGGACTAATATAATAAATCTAGTATGTATAAAAAGTAAGTATAAAAACTATAATCTCAACTCTATGACACTGCTTTCTTAACATAACATTTTAAAAACGACCATATTAACAAATTACATATCAATGAATATTTAAAGATAAGAGTTCTTCATTAGTATTTTATGTAAACTATTTCCATATATTTTAATACAGGTTTGTTAGAGCCACAAATTTAGGCTCTAGAAATTATCCTGAATTACCTCAGTGACTAGAAGCTGAGTAATCAGAAAGTTTTTGATTTTTTTTCAATAAAGATGAATACCTTGTATTTCAAAATTTCAATTTTTATCTGGCATTCTGTATCTCCTACCAGACATCCCCTTTAAAAACACATTCTCTGGACTGCTTGTATTTCCATTAATTCTTTGTCAACCACCAATAAGGAACTTCATTGAAATTCTACAAAGAGACATTAAAAAAATTTGTTACTTTCAACATACTTCCCATCCTGAGGTAAAATGCTTATTGTCTTTCTCCTTTATAAGAAAGGAGAAATAGTTGAGGGAGTTAAAGGGGTTTTATAAGTTAAGACTTAGCTCCAACTTAAGCCAGGGGATTCTGTGGGTGAATCCATTTGGGAGTCTGCATAATTAGAAATTGGGAATAAAGATTTTTCTCTAGAAGTTCATAACAAACAAAAACCTGAAATGGCAGTGGTTATTTATCATCGACTGAGTACACAGGAGAATTTGCAAAATGCCTGCAAGCACAGTTTTTAGTAAACTTTTTTTTTCAATTTCCTAGAGCTAAATGTTTACAAACACATTAAAAAAAAAGAGGAGGCCTACCTTCAACAAGATTTCTCCACTCAGCATTTTTTTTTTTTTACATAAAACTATTCAATCTGACATATGTCAGGGGCAATTAGCAATTTTCTGTTAACAGAATACCTGCCCTATTTAGCAGGCATTTCTTGTTCCTCATTAACCAAATTATGTTCAGGTCATATATCATATCTCTGACAATAATGCCACTTTCATGCTTAATTGGTTAAATAAATGCATAATTATGGAACTATGCAGAGATACTACTATAAATTCTTGTAACCATGGCATTTTCCTGATGTAGATTGGGATGTTATTTGATCTACTGTAAGATTTAATAACACTAAAACTTAATGTAGCATTTGTTCAATATCAATGAAGATCCCTCCAGATATTAATAGAATTTTAGATAAAATATTGGAAAACTCTGTCAAGATTCTGAATATTTTGTTAAAAGCAAACATAATATTTTTTGAGAAATAATATCTCTGACATTAATCATGGAAAAATATACTGATATCTTGCTTCTGAGTGAGGAGATTAAAAAAACATGACATATGCTAATTAGTAGAATTTATATCTTGCTGTGGTATATTTACAGTAATGACTACATTCTCAGAATACTTTTGGATCATGACAAATATTGGTTCATTGAAAATCAAGAAAATCATGTTAGAGGAAGAGGGAAGATATTAATAGTTGTCTTAAAATTCTCACTTTAACTTTTTTCCTTCTAATTAGCACTTTTCTAATGAGTGTTAACAAAATGAGACTTTGAAATAAATTACCAAAAAAAGTTTCTAAAACTTCCCTTAAAGTAAAATAAATTACATATGGCAAAATGTTGACATGGTAACATTTAAAGTATTGGATTTTAATATAAAGAATTTTTTTACGTATTTATCGCATTTAGCAACATATCAAGGAATAAAATTCTATAGTGTCTTGAACAAGTTGGAAGTGTGTCCTTACTTAGCTGAACGGAGTATGGAAAGTGAGTAGTTCAAGACTGGCACAGAAGCTCCTCAGTTACCAGAGACCCAGTTCTGTTTGCCATCATTCTAAATCAAGAGTAAGAAAGTTTTTCCTAAGAGCTAGATAGGAAATATTTTAGGTTTTTCAGGCCTTACAATCACTAACATAACTAATCAACTCTGTTTCTGTCAAAAAAAAAAACAACTTTGCCATTGTAGCCAAATTACTTTAGACAGCCTAGCTGTTGGGATACTTATGACTGCATCCCAATACAATGGTAAAGACAAAAGCAGGTGGTGGGCTAGATTTAGCTCATGGGTCATAACTTATGATGCTCTCTTCTAGAATGCGTTTTCATCCTCAAAGTCAGCTCATGATCCAAGATGACTGTTAGAGCTCTAAACATAATAGTCACGGTGGAAGCCAGGCGAACCACAAAGGGCAAATGGGTTTTCTTCCCAGTAGAATTAGCTCCTTTTAAGTTGGTTTCAAAGAGGACCTATACAACATTTTTGCGTACCTCTCTGTCCAATAAATAATTTGGACTTTGTCCATGGTTCCTGAAAGATAACCAACAAATCTTTAAAATCAAGAATATGACTGGCCTTTCTCCCTGATTCCTGGAAAGCAATCTCTAAATTCTAACTTCTGTGAGTCATTCTAGCTTATTATTGAACCTCAGTGGGTATTGAGAACCCTCAAAAGGGTGACCAGTTCTTCAGATATGGGGATCCCTAAGACTGTATCTGGCATCTGAAGTAAGGTGAAGACACTCTTGTGCAGGACTATGCCCTTGTCCTGTGAAGTGTGGCCTGAATTTGGGTAGTTCGTATCAGAAATCACTGCAATCAGAATTTAGTCATTTAGCTATACCTGGATTCAAGTAAGACTTTTCAATCATGCCCACCATACATTATTTAAATAAAGAGAAAGGCTCTCCCAAATCCACTAACTTTAAACTAATATTTAGACTCTAGCTTGAAATGTAGGCTGTATTCCTTCAAAAGATTAACAGTACCAATTCTATCATGCTTCACTTTGGGGTTTGCCTCAGTTACCACAGTAGCAGCAAGATGGCATGATCATCCAACAGCTCCTGGCATCTACCATACCTTATAAATTGGCTAAAAAAAATAAGAAATCCCTCACCTTCCTATTACCATGCATAAAAAGTCTACTTTTGTGTAATTATATATTCTCTATGTTCCTTTCCATCATAAAGGAAACATCGGATGTCTTTGTGCTATGAAAAAAAATTCTCTTTTTCATTTCCGCATCCCATCATTTATAACTTGTTAGGGACTTTGCTTTGCAATTAATGTATGTATTCTCTTTAAGAATATTTTATTTATTATGCTATTACAGTAATCTCAATTTCTCCCTTCATCCTCCTCTTCCCAGGATGCTCCTCCCTCCAGTACCCCCTTCCCTCCAGCAATCTCCCCTCTTCATGTCCATGGATCATGTGTGTAAGTTCTTTGGTTTCTCCACTTCCTATGCTATTCTCAACTTCCCACTATTTTGTTCCTACCAATTATAATTCTTATTCCTTGCACCATTTCCCCATTCTCCCCTTTCCCCTCCCAGCTGAGAACCCTCTAATGATCTCCATATCTATGATTCTGTTCCTATTCTGGCTGTTTGCTTAGGGTTTTTTATGGTTTGTTTATTTTGGGTTTTTTTTCTGTTGTTTTGTTTTGCTTTGTTTTTTTTTTTTTTTTAGATTCAGTTGTTGATAGTTGTGAATTTGTTGCCTTTTTAATGTTCATGGTTGTGATCTTCTTCTTTTTCTTAAATAAGACCCTTTAACATTTCATGTAATAATGACTTTATTGTGAGAATTCCTTTAGTTTTACCCTTCCATGGGAAGGGCTTTATCTGCCCTTCCATTCTAAATGATAGCTTTGCTGGATAAAGTAATCTAGGTTGTAGGTCCTTGCTTTTCATCACTTTGAATACCTCTTGCCATTCCCTTCTTGTCTGCAAAGTTTCTTTTGAGAAACCTGCTGATAGTCTTATGGGAACTCTTTTGTAGGTAACTCTTTGCTTCTCTCTTGTTTTTAAGATTCTCTCTTTATGTTTAATCTTTGAAATTTTAATTATGATTTGTCATGGTGTGGTCCTCTTTGGGTCCAACTTGTTTGGGACTGTCTGTGTTTCCTGGGCTTGTATGTCTAGTTTCTTCACCAAATTAGGGAAGTTTTCTTTCATTATTTTTTCAAATAAGATTTCCATTTCTTGCGTTCTCTTCTCCTTCTGGCACCCTTATGATTTGGATATTGGCATTTTTGGAGATGTCCCAGAGGTTCCTCAGCCTATCCTCATTTTTTTGAATTATTGTTTTCCTCTTTTTGTTCTGGTTGAATATTTATCTCTTCATTATGTTCCGCATCATTGGTTGGAACCCAAACTTTCTTCTCTTCTCTGTTAGTTTCCTGTGAGTAATTCTGTATTTCACCTAGTGTGACCATCATTTCTTCTTTTGTTTTTTTTGCCATACTCAAGGAGTTCTCTGAATACCCTAATAACCAGTGTTTGAACTCTGCATTTGATAGATTGGCTATCTCCATTTTACTTAGTTCTTTTCCTAGGGTTTTGTTCTGTTCTTTAATTTGGGCCATTTTTCTTTGTCTCCTCAACTTAGCAGTGCACCGTGTTTGTTTCCATGTATTTGGTAGAATTACTTTTACTTCCTGTCTTAGTAGCTTGGCCTACATTAAAGGGGCACTTGTAAATTATGTAGATTGGAGACTTAGTTAATTTCCAGGGTGGGGCAACCTGTTTACTAGGTTGTAGCTGTGTGGGGAGGGCTCTAGGAGGGGACAGTGCTGTCATCTGGCCTCTGATGGTTAGCCCAGTGCTTGCCCCTTTTTCTAGTTACTTCACCCCCTTCCCAAGTGTGACTGGCACACTTCCAGCTGCCTCCCTAGTGGTGAATCCTGGAATGGGTGGGTTTGTGTACTTTCTAAAACTGTGCTGGCTCTTTAAGCAGCAAAAACCTGGCAGTTTCTTCCATTGCCCCAACCCCAGCTGGTTTTTACAGCCAGAGGTAATGAGGATCTATTTTACCAGTGTTGGAAACCTGGGCTATGAGGTCTGGCCTGGGGCCAGGATCACTCACTCCCAAGGTATCCCTCCTGTCTGTTCTGCCACCTCTGCCACCACCGTCTTTTCTTGCCACACTGCCTCCCCACCTGTCTCCACAACTCCACCCCTCCTACCTATCTGGATGAGTGTGTCTTCTTTAAATCCTTGGTTGTCGGATTTCCCTACTGCTTGATTTTCTGATGGTTCTGGGTGTTATTAGTTTTGAGGTCTGATTGTAACTCTTTCTGTGGTTGTGCATGGAGGCAAAGCATGTCTACCTACACTCCCATCTTGACTGGAAGTCTGTATTCTCTTTATTACAATAATATTCTGGCATCAAACAAACATTCTCTACTATCTTACATTAGAAAAAATAAAAGTAAATGGAAACTTGAAATTCAAGCCTACATCCAGTGCCCATTACTGCCCTAATCCTCTGGCACCCTTCTTAGTAAAACCTCTCAACATATGTGCCCGAACTTTCTGCTTACATTTCTTTCTTTGCACGTTACTGTGATTTCCATTTCTATCAGACCATCAGACATGCTCTTGGTAACATTATCAGTGATCTCTACTATGTCAAAAATAAGGATAACTGCTCTTCTCTTCTATCTCAGATTTTATCAGTTCTTGCAGTGTTGACTAAGTCCTTTAACTTTTGAATAAGAGTCTATGTATTTCTTCTTTTTCTCTGATTTTACTAATTTTCTGCTTAGTTTCCACTGCTGTCTTTTCCTTATTTACATACTTTGTGGATTCAAGAGAAACACCAATGATCGATTCTTAATATATTCTATTATCTCTATACACATTATTTTTCCCCCATAGGGGGTTTCACCCAGACCTCTGGCTTTGAATACAATCCCAGTACAAATCAATCACGAAATTTCAGCTGTAGCTCTGACTTCTCTCCTGAACTTGAGCCTCATTCCAAACTTATTATTACCGTCTTCATCTGTAGGTCTAACAGATATCTTAAACTTTCTATGTACAAAAATGGAGCTCTTAATAAATCCACAACTAAAACTTTTAGAACGTTTGCCTTCATTATGTCAGGAATATCAGCATCATCTCGCCAGTTGGCTGAGCTGCAGATCTGTCTTTGATTCATCTCTTTTCCTCACCCAGCACACCCAGTCCATTTCTAACTGCTGTTGAAATAATGTTGAATGTACCCAATTCTTTCCATCTCTATTGCCACTATTGTCCAATTTACTTTTATCTCTTACCTGTGTACTAAAGTAGGCTCTCTGCTTCCAGTTACTCAGGTCTGTAATCTATTCTCTACATTTTGACATTTTAAAAGTTAGATTACATCTTATTCCTTGTTTGATTAAAATCTACTAATAGTTCTTCCATTTGAAACTAGTATAAATCAATGTTCCCTTTTCATATTGGGGACAGACCTGGATGTCAGGTTCATGGTTACCTTTCAGAGAGATCTTTTTTTCATTTCCTCTTTACTTTCCATATTGAAGTCACAATAGGCTTTCTATTTTCTGAGTACGTCAAACCATTCCTGTTTCAAAGCCTTTGCAAGTTGACAGATCTGTCTGAGATATTCTCCAGATCTTCTTATTGCTGGATCTTTAAGATTATCTCAGTCTCAGTTCAAATGTTAGAGTTCAGACAGGCTTATCTTGACAAACATATTTAAAGTTGCACCACCTTGCCTCCATCACTTTATAATATAGCCTCTCCTTTAATTGCCTCCTTAGGAGTTTTTACAAAATGTGTTTGTTTTATTTTCTTATCTCTCTTTTTTAATAGGAAACATTAATCAATGGGGGTCAGGAAGCTGGGTGAGAAAGGTGAAGGGATTGAGAAGCACAAATTGGTGGTTACAAAACAGTCATGGGGATGGAAAATACAATATAGGGGATGCAGTCAATCATCATGTCATAAATATGTATGAGGTCAGGTGAGTACAAGACTTATTGAAAAGATAACTTCATAAATTATATAAATGTCTAACCACTATGCTGTATACCTGAAATTATTATGAAATAATATTGAATGTCAACTGTAATTGAAATATAAAAATTTATAAAAATATTACTTGAGAATAAGTAGGAATCTTGTTTAATACAATTTCTGAGTAGTAAATCTAGGCTGGATCTCAGATTCTGCATTTCTAACAAGCTCCCAGTTGAAGTAAGTTTGTCTAGAGATTTCATGTCTATCATTTTGTTATTTGTCTGTCCTCTCTTATAACTTTATAATAGTTTATCAGTTAGGGTTTAGTTACAGATTATAACTAGATTAAGCACTAGCTTAAAACTGACTTAAAGATTCAGTAAACAGAATGACCCTATATAGAGTCCCCAGGGGACCGACTTCTAAAAGGTCACCTCAGAAGTACACCCCAAAAGAGCATATTGTACTGATAATATCAGGATGTTACCTGTGGAAAGGGGAAGTGCCACAATAGTGGTTGGCTACAAAATCAAACCATTTTGGTATAATCTGCAAAGTGAGGACTCCATAATCACAGCTACTGGTCACACTGTTATGCTAAACACCTGGATAATGAGTAGCTCATACCTTGCTTGTCTACCCATTTGACTCATTTCAAAGTCAAGATCTACACAATTATATCAAAATTACATTCAGAATTTTTTTGCAAGGGAATGAAAAAATTTGGCTTTTAGCTTTATAAGATCTGCAGTACAAAAAGACATACTAGGAGATCATCAAAATCAATATATGAGTTAATCCAATTCATCAGCCCATAATGGCCCCCAACCAATTATCTTGTGTTCCAGGGCCTTATAGCATTTTCGTTGGAACATCTCTTAAAATTTGTATTTGCTACTTGCTATGCTTCCATTTTTCTCACTCTAGTTCCTATATGACTCAAATGAGATTCTAATAAGGGCCTGAATAAGAAAAAATTAAGTGTAAAACAGGTTACTCTACTCTGAGCAAGTCTTCCTCCCAACAGTCAACAGGTGTGATATGTCAAGCTTAGAGTAAACTGTATTGTATGAGGATTCTGCATTCTCCACGTGAATATCCATCTAGGTACCCAGGCATACAACTTTATTCACTCAAATCTAAATGTCATGGAAATTAGGCAGACAATTGTCTGAGGGAGTAGTTCCTATAAGAATGTGCTCAATTTAGACACCATCTGCAATTGGGGTTTCCAAGGCAAACCCCAATTTCTGTTTCAGACCAGCTGACTACAAATTCAACAGTTCCCACAGTCACTCACTCTTAGTTTCAATAGAAAAATTCCAAGAACTCAGAAAAAAGCATCATAGAGTGTAATGATTATAGGATGCAAATTCTAACCAACCGAAGAAAAGATATATAGGGTGAAGTCTAGGAGGATAAGATTAAAAGAAAAAAAAGGTTTCATTTCCTCAGTTATCTTTGTATGAAAATATGCATAGAGTATTGCCAACACAGGAAGCTCACTCAAACTTTGGTTTCCTTCATTTTTATTGGGGCTTCATTATAGAGGTAAATTGATTGAATCATTCACAGTGCCAGCCCTACAATCACATAGCCAGCTTGTAACCTGAATCATCTCATTAGCATAAACTATCAGGTGTGGCCCAGAAACCCATCATTAATAATAAAGACACTCTTACACCTTGGGAAATTTCAAGGGTTTAGAGGTTTTCTCCCAGACCTCTCCTTGGGTAAAGTTAGTTCTTTGCTACGGAGCTACCTTTTCTTTGAAGCAATTGCTGACTTTGTTTTCTTATTCCATGAGAGAATGTATCATGCCCTGCTCTGTGCTGCAAAAGCACAGTATATTATTTTGTATCATAGACAAACTCATACAAATCCAACAGTTTAATAGTTGCTGGTATATGTTTCTGTCTTCCCTGGCAGATGGTGGGTCCCTAGAGAACAAGAACTAGTCCACCGTGACATTCTCAGAACCTAAAATGGTATTTGGCAAATAAAGAAAACTCTCTCTTCTTCCCTCTTTCTCTCCCTTTCCCTCTCCCTCTTTTTCTCTCCCTCTTCCTCTCCCTGAACACACACGAAAAAGTGTAGGTTAATTCAAGTAACTTCATCACTCCCACATACATAAATAAAACAAAATCATTAAAAAGTAGTCTTGTTAATAGGCAATTATAAGTAAATTATATCTTTATATATAAAAAGAACAGCATGTTCTTCTTTGGCCGCTAACCATATTAAAAAAAAAAATCAAAGAACAGTTTATACATTCACTTTGAGTATTTAAACGGATACTTCCCATTTTACTGAAGATGTGGATGGAATGAGATTCAGGTATGGTGAGTCGAATAGAAATGAATGTATCTGCTGGTCCAGGGATACCTATAGCACCTGACAAGCCGACAACATGAGGGAAGCCCTGAAGTTCCTAAAATTAATATAAAGTTCTTCTTTAACACCCCATAGGCATAGAACATTCCTTCAAAAACACAGTTTTACCAGGACAACTGACTTACTGGCAGTGAGTTTTCATCTAAAAATTGAACTCTTCTATAATTGGCTATAAAATAGTTGCAAAACAGAAAGGTAAAAGCTTTTTTTCCCAAGACTTGCAAAAGTACTAATGTGGTAAATAGCACATTTGATGCTTCTATTAAAGCTCTTCGCTTAAATGGAAATTGACTATATAACTATGTTTTCACAGTCTGAGCTTTTTAACATTTGAGTAGCAACATGGATAATAAGATCTTGCATATTGAGGTTTTATGGAAATAGAACACTTTCAATTCAAACGCTAGAGTTTCTATAAATGGGAATTTAATTACAATAAGATTATGCCAACAACTTTTGTAGTCTTTGTGACTGTAGCAAAAACAATCTCTACCTAGTGTTATGAGAAAACTCAAATCTAAGTACATATAGCCAAAGGCAAGATGAGAAATCAATGATAAGCATTATGAAAGAGTTAAGACTTACAACATAATATAAAATTAGAATTCATTCGTCATGACACATTTGAAATTCTGCTTTACGTTTTTCCTGTTTTCATGGTTTCAGATAATATACATGTGAGTCATTTTAAGTGAAATAGAGAAGAAACAGTCTATGAGTAGAATTGTGTTCCCCTGCAAATTCACATTTTGAAGCCCTAACTGCCAATATGACTGTGTTTGGAGATAGGGATCTTTTAGGAGGTACTTAGGTTTAGATGAGGTCATAAGGGTAGAACTCTAACCCAACAGGACTGTAAGGCATGGAAGGAGAAGAGAGGTATGTTTCTCTTTTTCTGTCTGTTTCTCTGTCTGTTTCTCTGTCCCCTCCCGCTTGCTCAGAGGAAAAGCCATGTGGAGACACGGCTGTCTGCACGACAGGAGGGGGCTCTTACTAGGAGCCGAATTGGCCAGCATCTTGATCTTAGACTTCTGTCTCCAGAACTGTGCGAAATAAACTTGTTTCTTAAGCCACTTGGTTTATGGTATTTTGTTATAGCGGTCCAAGCTGATTAAGACCCTAAGTCATAAATATTTTAAATGTGCATAACACAAAATGCTATTTAGTTAGCTTCCTATTTAAAAGAGAAATGTAAGTGTAATTTAAAATACATGTTATAATATTAAATGTGTGTATTTTAAAAAATTTTTTCATTATTTGCTCTTACTTTGGGTTTACTTCTGATGTGAGACTATAAAGATTAGTCAAAGGTAAGATTACCTTTGATGTTGATATCTAACTTAGAATTGCAGGAAAGTGTAGTGTGACTGAGAACTAGACTGTGCCCTTGTATTGCCACGCAAACATGTTTTCAGGTTAGCAAAAAAGAAAAAGATAAAACAAGAGGCTCATAGGAAGATGATTTATAAATGCATTATCTCATTTAATTCTTACAATTTTACAAAAACTACTATGGGATAATCCAATGCAGGGTCAAGACTGTGTTTGTTTATTATATATGTGAGCTGGAGTAAGTTACTCAACCTGCATGCACCTCAGATTTCTCATCTTTAAAAAGGAATATTAAGGTTAATGTGATTTTATGTGTGTGTGTGTGTGTGTGTGTGTTTAAGGAAATTAAATATAACTTAATGTGCTTGGTACTAGGTGGCAGAGTACAGGCTCCTTATTAAAACTTTTTCAGTCCAAACCTCTGAATTTCTACTAGGGTTAATCCCTATAAAAGTTATAGTAAAAAACTGTGGGTTTTTTTTTTTTAATATTTAAGATCCAAGCTTTTAATGTTCAGACTAGAAAGTGTAACCCATACGCCCATTACCATTCATGTGCATTTCAGCAGGACAGTTTTAATTGTCATTTCCCAAAATCTTGGCGATCAGAAAATACTATAGCGTGTCCGTTTTGAGCAATGAGGAAGGACGTCTAGATTGTGTGTGGAGGAAACAGAGGCTGAAGGACAAATTAAAAGAATTCTGTGATGGCAAAATGAGAGGAAAAGAGGAAAAAGAAAAGATTCAGGAGTGTGAGATGGAAGGAGGAATATGGTGTAAGATCAATAAGGCAGGTTTTAGAGTCAGGCTTCCCTGGTCCAAAACCCCACTGTTTAAACTAGCGCTGAAAATTTCATGAACTGGTATAGGTAAATTGCATAGTAAAATGCATGGCACGTATTAACCATATTTTTAAATTAATGTTTTGGAAATGAGTTCAAATTAGTTTTCAGTAGAATTGTGGGAAAATATGTTTGTATTTGCAAATAGCATTACGGGCAGAATTGCCTTCCCCACCCCCATTCCAAAGATAATGTTAAATCCCTAAACCACAGTGACTATGAATGTGACCTTACTTGGAAAGCAAGGTCTTTGCAGAATTAATTTAGATAAGATGAGGTCTTTAAGGTGGGTCCTTATCCAGAAGGACTCGTATCCTTAGAAAATGAGGGAAATCTGGACAGAGAGGTGCACAGGGAGAATAGCATATGGAAACACGGGCAGAGATTGGAAGAACGCATCTCTAAGAAAAGGAATGTCAGAGATCGCTGGTCAGCACCAGAAACCAGGAGAGCGTCACGGAGCCAGTTCTCCCTCGGAGCCCTCGGAAGGAACCAGCCCTGCCCAAACCTTAATTTCCAATGACTTCTAGGCAGTGGGAGAGAAAAGCTTTGGCTGTTTTAAGCCTCCCGGTTTGAGGTACTCTGTTAAAGCAGCTCTCATTAATCACTGAGTTATGATATACCTAATACTTTTTATTCTAAAATGACCTTTTATGTACTTAGTGCAGTATATAAATTTCAAAAAATCTACAAGTTTGGGGTAAAGATATATTAATTGCAAAGGGCACAAGAGAATTATACTAAGTTGTAAGATTTTGCTTTTGATGCCAATGAGTCGCAAAACGGGTTGACTGTGTTTGGTTATCATACATGGGCTACTCCAAAATGTATTTCTTCCTTGAATTAAACCAAAGATCTTGAGTCCTGACTCCTTCTTCCATATTGAATATTTAAGGTAGTTCTATGGGCAACATATATTGGTATACAGTAATGTTTCCTTAAACACAGAGTCATCTGGGATATCATTTGAGGTATAATGAAGAAATGCATGAAGGTAGAGGAGACTGTCAGGTATGAAATCTGTAAAGTTTTATGACGTTGTGCTAATTAACTTGTCTGCACTTCAGTTTCTTCTTCTGCTAAAAGTGATGTTAAGAAGGGAGCCCACATTATGTGATTGTTTTAAGGATATAAATGGCTTCAGATGCACTTTTCCATTTTAACCGCCATCATCATCACCTCCACCACCATCACTGCCATCACAGACTTTATGATCCAAAGACTTTCCAATCCTGTGACCCAAATTCACTGATATCACATAGGTGATCTGCCTCTTCCTGACAGGTGGATTGGAAAGAAATCAATATTTCTTATGAATCCATGAGCAAGTAAAGAATGATTCTTTGAGGAAAAAGAAGGTTGACTTTATTATTAGTGAACAGGAGGCTCTGTGTGAAAACTCATTCATTAATTCATTTATTCAACAAGTATTTATTGAACATCTAGCAGCATTTTAGGCATGTTCTAGATAGAAAGCAAATCTGTGAATGAAACTGGGAAATATCCCTGCCTTCATAAGGATTATAGTCAGCCCTCTAAGTATGTGTCAGTGATGTTGGTTTTACTGTGATGCAACACCCAGTGGGGACAAAAGAGACGAAAAATGCATGATTCCCTAAGACCTGCAGAAAGACTCAATACCAGCATTGGCATGATATCTTCTTATAGATTAAAGCATTTTAAAGACTCACCCAATTTCCAGTCAAGGTATTGGAAGTCATCTAGTTAAACTGTCTAGTTACACAGACCAGAAGCTGAAGCACCAGATTGTATTGATGACCCATGGAGACTTTGGTCTCCAAGATGGGCAACCACATCCCCGCTCTTTCTGAGAGTGGTGAGCTCTCCTCCAATGCCTAGTTGTTCAGTTAGTCTAGAGTTGCCAAGTGTGGTTCTTTAGATTGATGCTAAAGCAGGCCATCACCCAAGAGGGGGTGATATTAAAACTGTGATTCCGATTCAGTGAGTCTGTGGATTCTTATTTGTAAACCTTTCCAGAGGAAGTTTCAGAGTACAAACTACTGAATGGCTTATGTGAGCAAAGGAGCTTAGTATGAAGAGATTCTTCCTCTCGGAAGAAACCGCAAGTTTCATGTGTTTTGGGACCTGAAAGTCAGTGGAAACTGATAATCATTTAATTGATAAAATGGTACCTAATGCAAAAAAACAGAATGTCATTAATTTTTTCTAGAAACTTTCTTATGGTTGAAGTGGAAGCATTATAGCATTGCCCTCATGAACTGCCTGTGAATGAATGATAAAAACTTTAAAATGACAAACTGAGTTCCCTGCTCCATTGATATGTTTATTATGCATATGTATTTCATTGTACAGAGACAATGAAATGAAGTATGTTATTACATATACGAGGCAACAACAACTGTCAAGATAAATATTGTAAACACAAAACGTACAAAGACCAATCCCAAATCTAAGAAAATGAAATTAAAAGCCCATGAAATATAAAACTGCATTTAGAAAGTGTATGTGTATAAAATTAAATGATTCGCTATGTCATGTCATATCATATTAACATACTTCTGTGGATGTAAAGACAACTTGAAGTAATTTGCATTGGTAGCAAGACTTTGCATATAAGCATATATTCATATTTTCGAAGTAGAGCCATCATCACTAGTAGATAGGATTATGTGGTATTCTGGGATATTTTAAAGTATAATTATAAGTAAAAAAAGCCTTCTACTGAAAGGTTGATACCACTGTCATGTTGTTTCAAGAACAGTTGCCCTAAAAAACACTCAAACTTTTTTCAGAATTTATATTGCTTGAAAATACTACCATAATTAATATCAAGAATACAGTGACTTCTGCTTTTGAAAAGTTTTGCACATAAAGCAAAAATTGGCAAGTATAAACCATTTTGCTGGTATTGCAAAAAGTTGTAATAAATCACTTTGCACTGGGATAGCGTGCTCATTCTCAGTGTAACTAAGAAACAATTTCCACCTGCAAAACTTCATCCAGTGTATTACAACTGAGTGCTCATTAGTGCAGTAAGGTCCCCAAAAGAAAATCAGAAAAGCTAACTTTCAGCTCTGTGAATTAGAGTACCCAAGGGGAATAAGATGAATGAGGCATCTTCACTTTTGGTCTTATTAAACCTTAGACATAGAACCCAGTTAGAAAGGGAAACACCTAAAGGTTTTCCCCTACAGGTCAGGAAATAAAAAGGATAAAAGGCAACTGGGGAAAAGGGAAAACAAAAACAAACAAACAAAAAATAATACAATTCATTGGTTAGAAGTAGTTTCATGACAGCATGGATGGAACTGGAGGCTGTTATGCTGAGTTGAATAAGCCAGTCAGTGAAAGGCAAATAACATAATACCTCACCTATAAAAGGAATCTAATGAACAAAATAAACTAATACACAAAATAGAACCAGAGGCATGGAAACAAAGAATAGACTGAGTGCAACCAAAGGGGAGGCGGGAGGTGGATACGTGTGGAAAGAAGGGGAAGGGACTAGTCAAGGAACATGCATGAATGACCCATGGATGTGGACAACAGGGTGGGGATTGACTGTGGGAGCAGGAGGTGGGATGCATGGAGGAGGGCAAAGGGGATTGCAACAACTGTAATAGAATCACAACAAAATATTTAATTTAAATGAAATTATTAAAATTTGATATGAATTTGGAAGTTGGAGATTTATTAAATGGTTTAAAGAACTTTTGTGCTGCTTATGGTTTTATATTCTGAATATATAGACTTTGTGGAAAATGTAGTGGTTCTTTTTATCTTTCCTTTTGATCTTAAGAGCCTACATATCTTAAACACATTATAAGGGAAATGAATCACTTTGTTATTCTCAAATAGATGAAAATTATCCCCAGAGTCCATATGTACCCTATGATGACTTCAGAACATAGTTTTATTCTGCTTAATAATCTGATATCAGATTACCTAAAGAATAAATTTACTACTTAGAGAATTTTATAAACATTGAAGAAATGATAGAAGATGAAAAGCAAAAAGGAGACCAATTTATTTACTCAGTTCAACAATACATTTTTACATAATTAGCTATACAAAAACTATACATATTGCAAGAGAATGTATTGTGGGCTCCTACTTCCACATAATTATGCAAGTTGAAAGTGTAGAGGTAAAAATATATGTCTTTTTATTAGAAAGTGGCTCCTCTTTACAACAAAAAAATAACACAAAATTTGTAGTTATGTTTTCGATCAAATGCAAACACTAATTTTATTTTGACATATGTGGTCTTTAATCTGATTAATCTGATTCATTTCATTCATGTTTGAAACCAGACTTAATGAACTAAGCGCAGTTAGGGTCTTAAAAAAATGTTGAGTTCAGATGTCAACCACGGGGTTTTTATTATCTCAAATTTCTGTGAGTTCCAGGAGTTTCTTGGGAGCTTATAAATGCTGCCGCTATTTCTGCAGCCTTCCACGTTGCTCTGTACCCAGAGCTACTTATTTACCAAACAAATAAGTACTAATTGATTACTCTGAGTGAGGCACAGAATAGGCTACAGATGTTGTCACTGCTCTTATGATGCTTATAGTCAATTAGAAGGGACAGGTAGTATACAATCTGCATAGAATAAATGATGACAAGTGTTACCATAGGGAACATGGAATGTGAACATACGGCAGAAGTCACTCATCTGGTCTTCAGAGTCGCATCAGAAAAGGTTTCAGAGAAGAAACATGATTTATAATTAAACCTGAAGATTGAGTTGCCAGGTAAATGGGGAAGATGAAGAACATTCCCAAAAGATAGTATAGAACAAGCAATGGGCTGGAAACAGAAAATAACATGGCCGTTTCTAACAGAAATTTAACATGGCAAGAGAGTAAGATTTTGAAGGGAAGTTATAAAAATATATCTAAAGATAAAATCTGCATTCAGATACCAAATGGGTTTGTATAGCTTCTAAAATAATTTGGACTTCATTCTAAAGACAAGGTGACATCATCTGTGGTTTGTTTTAATTAAGGAAAACACAGAAGTAGACTTGTGGGATAGAAACATTTCTCTGTATGAGGACAGGGTTAGGGTGTACAATTGTTGAGGCAATGTTGGAAGACAATTTTTTTAAAGATGTTATTTATTTATTTTTAGGTAGAGGTGAATGGAGGGAGAAAGGGAGAGAAACCTCAATGGTGTGGTTGCCTCTCATGCCCCTCACAGGGGACCTGGCCCACAAATCTAGGCATGTGCCTTGACTGGGAATCGAACAGGTGACCCTTTGGTTTGCAGGCCAAAGCTCAGTCTACTGAGCCATATCAGCCAGGTCTGGAAGGTTGTTTGAAGAGCCCAGGAGAGACATCATATTTTAAACATGGCTAGAAAAAGGGAATTATGGAAATAAATATGTAGGAGAAAATTTTAGGTGTCAGAAATTCCTTTTCTGGGTATCTACTCCCAAAAAGTTGAAAGGAAGTTCTTGAAGAGATATTTGTGTACTCATGTTTATGGGTGCATTCGTCACAATAATTATAACACAAAAGTGACCCAAGTGTCCACTGATGAATGAATAGACAGGCAAAATTTGGTACATATAATGGAATATTATTCAGCCTTAAAAAGGAAGGAAATTCTGCAATATGCTACAACATAGATAAATTTTGAGAATGTTATGTTAAGTGAAATAATCCAGTCACTAAAAGACACATATTATGAGACTCCACTTATAGGAGGTGCTCAAGTAGCCAAAATCAATGACACAGAAAATAGATGGTAGTTGCTGGGGGCTCAGAGAAGTGGGAAATAGAGAATTACTATTTAATGGGTATAAAGTTTCAGTTTTACAAGATGACAGAGTTATAGAAATGGATAGTGGTAATGTTGTACAACATTATGAATGTATTTAATATCACTGAATTGTACCCTTAAAATGGTTAAAATGATATATTTCATTATGTACATTTTATCACATAAAATTTGTCAAAGAGGAACTATATTAGGCACAATATTTAGGGTTAGTATTTTTAGAGGCAGTATGTGTAGCACCATATAGAAATTCCTCTGAATAGTGTGAGAACTATTTCAACTAAATGTTTCCAATGACCTTGAAAACAGATTTATTTTCCTCAAATTATCTTTGCTTGTATTTCCAAGATAAGTAGGAAATAGGAAATTGATAGTTTATAGTAAGCACAACAAATAACCTTCCATAAAT
Organism: Mormoops blainvillei; assembly: GCA_004026545.1. Classification (NCBI taxonomy): domain Eukaryota; kingdom Metazoa; phylum Chordata; class Mammalia; order Chiroptera; family Mormoopidae; genus Mormoops; species Mormoops blainvillei. The sequence continues at coordinate 113,973 of PVJD01003401.1, read as the reverse complement.
GTCTTTCCCTATTTTTAGAAAGCTAAGCTTTTTCTAAAGGGAGTCTAAAAGGTAAAATAATAGCATGTTATATAACTATATAAAGGCAACAAACATCTACTATTTATTACATATATTAGAAAATATATATTATTAACAGAGCTTGAGAGTTGGTTTACACAATTCCTTTTGGGAATCAATCAAACAACATATATTTATTTAGTACCTGTATTGCTAAAAAATGTAGGACCAACAGTAGGAAGAATTTCAGAGTATTTTTTTAAGAAAAAGCCCCACACGGATAACACATTGTACATTAATATATTTTTCCTCTTTCAATTCTCAGCAAACATGAAAATTGAAAAAATTTTCAGTTAACGTTAGAGAATGAAAATCACAGCTTCAGAAATTATAATGTGGTAAGGAAGAAATCCGAGCAAACGTACCATGACTTCTTATCTGGGACTTTGGACAACATATCATTCTTTGTCTAGCAAGACAGAACGTCAATAGGATGATGCTGCAGTGGGCCCTTGTGTTCATGAAAAGCTTCCTGGGAGAAGTGGAAATCATAAACCAGGCATCGGGAAAATGGAAACAAATTACAAGAAGAAGGAAAAAAATATATAGGGAAAAGAAAAAGATTTAAGATGGAGAAATAGAGTAAAAAAGACTCAAAAGCAGCAGTCATGGCACGTACAGAAAAAGAAGAAAAACAAAATTGATTAACCTCTCTAAGTAGAGAACCGAGCATTCTATTAAATTTTCCATGCAAAAGAATGTCTTAATATGGGTATCATCTTCAGTGGAAGTGGAGGTCTTGCAGTATCACAAAGAAAAGAGTTTCCTCAGACCTGCGTAGGAGGATGGGGTTCCACGGTAAACTTTAATGGTGGTATAAAATTAACGGGGTTTCCCTCCTGACTTCCTAACATCTCATATCCACCCACCTTGCTCTTGATAATGTACATCCTTGTCCTCAGCAAGTCTAAGACAAAAGCCACTGTCCAGAGTTTCCGCTCCATATTAAAGTGTAGCCCAGTCCAGCACCTGTCTAACTTAGTGTGTGTTTCTTTTTGCAGTCTATTGCTGGAGCCTGTGTGTGGAGTCCGCGAGGTCATGGGCCATGGAGCTGCTAAGGTCACATGGCTATGAAAACAGAATGCATGGGTGATGGGTGCATGGTGTAAGTGCGCCATCGAGAGAGAGAGAGAGAGAGAGAGAGAGAGAGAGAGAGAGAGAGAGAGAGAGAGAGAGAGAGAACAACAGAGAGGGAGGGAGAGAGAGAGAGTACTTATTTGTTCCCCTGGGATTATATACCTCAGGCTCGGAAAAGACCAAAGTTTTTTCAAACTGACCAAACAATTTCTCACTGTTTAGAGGTTTCTAATGGGTTTACACCCCCTAGTTAGACTGAAAGTCTTTTATGGTCAGTACCTCTCCTTGCACCTCCAAAGATCTGGTATGAGGGTAAGGAGGGAGGAGCGTTAACCCCCTGGCAGAGCAATGCTGTGTTCCCCGGGGTGTGAGAAGCTATAGCTTCCTGGTGAAGCAAACAGGCCCCTGCTCCCCACTTTATTAAGCCCAGTGTGTAATTCCATACATTCCCCGCTTTTGAAATGAATAATTAGTTAAATACCGATGGTAGCAATGCTGTTACCAAAAGGTAAGGCATTTTTTCCCTTTTTAGTTTTCTATTATATTGATAACCAATTAGCTTTCTTAAAGAATGTTGTATAATTATACTGTGTTTTAAATTGAGAGGTGATGTTAAAGGAAAACATTTAAATATCAAATCAAGAGTGGTCTCATTAATCTTGCAATAAAATGTACTCTTCATTCATGAGGAATCTAGCACTAGTAGTAGCAAAAAAATTGTTAACTGGAATTTGTTTGGACTCTAGGAATATAAGCTGTGAGTAGAATCTCTCAAATGTTTGTGTTATTTCTCTTCTTAGCTCCACTAGAACATGAAGTCTAAAGACAGAGACATTATTGAGGTCTCATCAAAATGATATGTCTTTTCCAGTTGACCTTTTTTCTTGGCTCACCTTAGGTTCTATAGTGCTTAATTCTTTGCCAGTTGTTCTAAATTTTGTGACGGGTAGCTGAAAGTTGTTGAAGAGTTTCATGATTGTCAAACACAGTGCATCAAAATGCAATTTAATTACCCCTTAAGATGTTTGACAATGTTTTGTATCCTCTTAAAAAAACTCAGAAATGTAACATTTTTCAGAGAATGCATTTAGAATTATTTTTTTTTAAAAAAGATGAAGAATTACCCTGAAGAAGAGAGGCTTAGATGGAGGGATGGGAACAAGTAGCTGGCTGTTCTTGCGACCCCAGTGCTGAATAGATAAGGATTCAGGGCAAGGAAAACAAAAATGAAAACAAAGGGGGGAGGTAGACCTGAGAACACAGTAAGACCGGATTTCCCCTGGAAGCCCAACTGTAGAACTCATACCTCTGTTATGTCTCTTACTACATTTAAGGCTCTTTTCCCAGAGCCTTAGGGGCTTTCCATCCTGCACTAAATGTGAGGAAGGACCTTACCTCCTCGTTAAAATTCTCACTTTTTTCAACCCGTGGAGTAAAGGAAAGTGTTTTATTTCGCTACTGCTTAAAGGGCAATTAAATCTGCAGTGGCTCCAGGAAAAGAAAAATCAAACCAGACTCTTTTTTCATAAATGAGAATAATACAAGAAAAATAAGTGTGAGTAAGATTGCTCTGAGCACAAACAACATTCTGCTGAAAGCTTCTTTTAAAAACAGCCATAAAAGCATTCTCTTGTCAGTGGTACATTTTGGGGAGTTCATAATTGACAGGGTTTGTACTACTTCCAATAATGAAAGAACCCAAAGGTAACATGAGTTCTTAATTATCACTTAGTTTAACCCTCTTTTCAAAAATAAGGACATGCTAGGAAGATTAAGAATAAGAACTCTGACCTTGCAGCTCTGGGCTCTGTGTTTGTGACTGCATTGGTAATCACTTTTTTTTTTTTTTTGATGTTGCATTTAGACTTCTTCCCTGTCTAGATAATTCTGTAACTGCCTCATGTAATTTTACAGCTATATTTAGTCTTTTGCAATGCTTTTGTCATATATTTTACTTTCATAGAAAATAATTAATTGTGTTCTTTCTTATATATTGCTGTGACCCAACACAATTGTATTGTGTTGGTATTCATTTTTTGCTTATTTTATTGTCCTGGTACTCACTCCCTTCACCATTCCCAAGAAGATAAATATACTTTATGAATATTTGTGTTCAAAGGCAAAAGCAGATTTTTCCAGAGGAACGCTAGGTCCAGGGATGACTACATCTGGTTGTATCAGGCACAACCCAGGGCATTGTCACACTGAATAATTACAACCACGAACACAATTTACATCATCAAGGATTGTTTGGTGCCCCATCTTCACAGTTCTTTGCGGTAGCACTGTTACATCTTATTTCTTTTCTATAAAAATCCCATTTTGTAAACCCAAAGATGTGTAGGGATGACAAGGGAAATCATAAATGAGAAAAGCAGACTGACTTTAACTATGCCCACATTCCTGGTGTGAAGGAAATGCTCACGGGTCAGGTGACGTCAGGCAAGACTACTTATCTACACCAGATTTTTGACCAGTCCGTGTTGACAGATCTTCAAAATTTTCAAGGGAGTACAAAAATCTAGAATTTAAAAACATGTTTTAATTAATAAAATGTGTTGGTCAAAATAAAATATAACTAAAGTAAAATCTACAGAAGAAATTCAAACCACACACTTTAAGGTTGGAACCTTTAATGTAATTGTTTTCCCAGGACTCTTCTAGCTGACAAAAACTGATATAAAGAGGTGGTAAATTACTCTGAGGGAGGGGAAGGAAAGAGGTTAAATATTAGAAGAGGAGGGTTAGAGCCCCATAACTGAGAATAAGACTGGGATTCTGAGGACCCTGGGAGAGAGCCCCAACCCATTGATTCACTGAGCCTCTGGAGTGGACCAGGCATCTGAGAAGGATGGCATAGGAGGTGCTTCAGAAGAGTGAGCCAAAAGTTGTAATGTTGCCTTGTCAAAGATCCATACATAAACACTAAAGGGACAAAATAGCATGCTTTAGAGGGAAGATGCAGATTTGAAATATAAGCATGAAAGTCGATGAGTGCTGAACACAATGCAGAAAGACCTGTACAAGTTTTTTTAGTGTCTCAAATTGTTATTGGTGAAAAACAAGTTCTTGTGGTGTTGAGAGGAAAAGAATTTCTTGAGACCTGCATGGGCGGATGAGGCTCTGTGGTATGGTTTATTGGTGATGTAAAATTAAGAGGGTTCCCCTCCTGCCTTCCCAGCGTCCCTTCTCCAACCATCTCACCATGGAAAAAGTCCATCTGTGTCCTAAGCCAAGCCAAGACAAAAGACAGTGTCCAGAGTTTGTATTCCATATTGAAATACAGTCCAGTTCAGCCTCTGGTTGGCTTAGTATGTCTCCAGCTGCAGTTCAATGCTGTGATGTTGTATTCAGGCTCTCTCCTGGAGTCTGCATGTGTGGAGCCCATGCTACAGAGCTGCTAGGGCTACATGGTTATGGAGAGGACACATGAGCACACAGTGTGAGTGCAGGTTCCCAGGCAAGATGAAAGAGCGAGAGAGAGAGAGAGAGAGAGAGAGAGAGAGAGAGAGATCTCAGTCTTTTTGAGCCCACACCATCTACTGTGGTTCCCAATAGCTGCTAGACCCACATGGTTACATGTTCCCAGACAAGGAAACACACAAGTCAATGGGGCAAGTGCATCTCTGGGACAGGGGGTGGGGAGAGAGAAGAAGAGGGCTTCTTTTTTTCCCCTGAGATTATATTAACTTGGATTTAGGATGGACCAGGTGCCTTTTCAAAATAACCACTCAACTTCCCAAGCTTTTGTAGGTTTTGGATGGGTTTACACCCCCTAGTTAAACTGACAGGTCTCTTTGGTCATGTTCTTTCCCCTGAATCCCCAATAATCTGGCATTCCAGGGGCGGAAGGGAAGAGTGTTAATTCCTTTGGTGGCACAATGCTGCAGTCCCCTGGAACATAAAAAGCTGTAACTTCTTGGTGAAGCAAACAGGCTCTTGCTTCCTTCTACCCACTTTATTAAGCTCAATGTCTAGTCCCCTGTGTTCCTCTTCTCTATATCTAGCTAAACACCAATGGTTACAAAATCAAATATGATATTCTGAAAAGGATATGGGAAGTCTCCAAGTATTACTGAGAAGAATCTTTGTCATAATTCTTAGATAGTAGATGTATTAAGAATTATAAAGTTATATCTAATAGTTCAAAGTATTAGCCAGCTGGGGTTGGCATTACAAAATACTACAGACTGACATACACAATAGAAATTAATTTTTATGCAGTCCTATAGGCTGCAAGTTTATGACCAAGATGCCAGCAGGCTTGGTTTCTAGTAAAGCCTCTGTCCTTGACTTAAAGACTACCATATTCTCCTTGTATCCTCAGATTACCATTTCTCCGTCCTTCTGTCTCTTCATATTATTATAAAGACATCAGTCCTATTGGATTAAGGCCAAAATTTATGGCATTATTTAACCTTAGTTTTTACCTTAGTGGTCCAGTCTCTGAACACTCTCATATTGGGGGTAGGGCTTGGACTTCTGGGTGTTGAGAGAACATAATTCAGTTCATAATGCTCGCAAGAGCTTGAATAAAAGTGTATAGCTTGTTTCCATCCAAAAAACTTCAAAGGTAATGATAATATAATAAAAACAAAGGTATAAGTCTAAAAAGAACAGAAGAATAATATCAAGTGTACTCGATGAATAATGCAATGTCAATGAAACCATAAAAAATTGAAAGTAGGTGGATATGTGGCAATAGACTTAATAGAACATAAAATGATCATGAGATCATAAAAAGCAGCAAGAAATTTTGCTATAGAAACTTCAAAAGCCTCCATACTTGGAGGCACCAGAACCTCTGGAGATGAATGTAAGGAGGATGAAAAGAGTAGGATTGACTGAAAATATACAATCTAATCAAAATTTTGAGACATTTTCTTTCCCTCATGATTCCAAGTCTTACTGCTCTTCTGGCAAGGTGAGAATGGGAGGTAATTTGTTCTTTGGTTGATTTAAACTAGAAATATTGCAGACTTTGGGATACCTGACATCATCATCAAGAGTGACATTAACGTATAAGACTGGAACATAGGACTGTCTTTTGAAAAATAGGAACCCTATTTTACACTCCTTTCTCATATTCCAAAACAGTGACGTACAGAATTATATTCAAGACAGGAAACTAGAAAAATACATTCAGGAACAATAGATTGATCTAAGAAAAATGACTAAAAACACCATGTAATTTTTGCATCACATGGTAAAATGACTGAGACATTATACAGAAAAATGACGTGTCAAAAGGATGCCCATCCAACTCATGGATGTTTTTCTTAAACATGAATAAATTACCAGGCATTAGAAAACAATTTACAGAAAACTGTTTTTCTTTCAACATTTCTCATACTTCCTTCCTAGTAGTGATTTCCATGAGAATAACACTTTTCCCTTTCTGCATGCTTTTTCTCACTTCTTCCCAGGATAGGGGGAGGTGGTTTTTATAAGTGATGAGCACAGCTGAAGCCAGGCTAGATACTTTTAAGTACTGATGCATAGAACAATAGTTGCTATTTTTTTAAATTTCAAAGTTGCTGATCTTCATGTGTGCTACAAATCAGTATAGGTTAGTAGAGTTAAACCTGGCAGTCAGTTCTATATCAGCTTCTGATAATTAATTAATTTCTCCACAGGCAGTTTTCTTCAGCCCAAGCTACTCTATAGCAAAAGGTAGTAGAAATAGCCACTGCAGCACCATAGTGAAAATGTCTTCTCAGTAGAGTGTGAGTCTGTGTTGCTAGACCATTCTAACACCACTACCACCACCACCAACAGAACACAGCACTGAGTGCCAGAAGTATGGGTCTCCTGAGGAAATGGACTACAAGTTTTGGACAGGCTCTGTGGGAAAGGATGCTCACTGCAGTAAGGCCAGGGGGCTCGGGCTGCAGTTAATAACTCACTCCAAACTTTCCAAAAATATGCCAATAATTTGAATGTCACCCTCTGACACTGAGGCTGCTTTTTTATAGGTAGGTTCCCACTCCACTCATGTTTCCCCAAAAATGATATAGTGAATACAATATGCCCTTTAAAATCTCTGGATGAGAAAGTTTCACAAGTGAGTTAAAACCTAAAACCATGGTCTCTAGGCAATTGGCATACATTGATTGATACCTGTTGAAGCTAAAACTGTTTTTTTTCATGCACCTTCTTACACTCAGAGAAAACTGAATCATTCTTGCACATTTTGGCGACTAAAACAACTGAGTCCTAAGAATGTAATTTTGCAATGACAAACTGCTCCAAGATCAAGGAATTCATTTATCTTTAAAATAAGGCCAGTGCTTAATAACATCATCTGTACTGTTAAACTGTTTCTACTATTTATAAGTAAAGTTCGTGGGAGACTATGCCTTGATTTAATACAACACTGGCTTTCTTAAATTAACTGTTCCCTTTTCAGTGAAAAATAATCCAACTCGCACATCCCAGAGGAAGCTATTCCTACCTGAGGGTTTGAAACCCTTCTAAATAAGATTAGCAGAAATTGGGAAAGAGAGCACTTTGCCTTTAATTTCACTGAAATTCACTTCTTAAGCATGAAATAGTATGATTTAGACTTTAATTTAAGAGCTATTTATTTATTTGCACTTCAGTTTAAAAGAGGATTTAATTTTTATATTTTAATTTTCTTCTGTATATTGCACATAGGAGTAGATTTAACATTCACATTTCAAGCATCTCTGTGATGCTGATGTTTAATCTCATTGCTTAACCTTTCATATACTATGTTGGATAATGTGGCTGACTCTAACCTGAGCTGCATAACAGAGCAAATTTCAGATTTAGGTATAAGGTTGACTTGAAGTTGATTTATTTGATATACGACCCTGATCTATTTCATAGACTTTCCAGGACAAAGTCTGTATTTCCAATTGCTTTCTTGGTGGGTACCCAAAGCAGATTTGTGGTAGAAGTAGATTCATTATGAAGCTCATAAAACTTAGTCTTAAGGGCTCCTCACTTTCATGGCTTCCCTTCAAGGCCTTTGAAGGGACCCAGCAGAGTGTTTGCACAGACATGTGCATTGGCAATATTTTCAACATTAAATATATTGCCGACAATCTGGTAAGGCCTTTGACTCTTTTCTCTTTGACCTCACTTTCATCCCAGCTTCTCTCCTGTTAGATGGTGTTTAAGGATCTGCACTTATTTCTTGGGTCTAAAGAGAAGATGATTTGGAAATACATGTAGCATAAGGTTAGAGAGATTACAGGTGTGTGTTCATGATAATGTTTGTGTAGAGTTCAAATACTTTGAGCTGTCTTTTCTCTTTTTATTTCTTGACACAGGGGAAGGGAGTGAGAAAGAGAGGGAGAGAAACATCAGCGTGTGGTTGCCCCTCGCACGCCCCCTTACTGGGGACCTGGCCTGCAACCCAAGCATGTGCCCTGACTGGGGAATCGAACTGGCAACCCTTTGGTTCGGAGGCAGATGCTCAATCCACTGAGCTATACCAACCAGAGTGAGAGTTGTCTTGATATAGGAGTGACTTCTAGTAATACTGCTAATGCCCACCAATCTGATTCCGTGGGCCTGGTGACAAACCTCCGAGTCAGAGGTAATGTATTTCAAACACTTTCAACATGTCAGTACCAGAAGCATGTGGAGATTGGAGAAAGAGGTTCAGTTGCATAACACTGATATTCAGTGTGAACCACCCAATTATTAGGCATAGGAGAGGCTTTTTCCTATTAATGTCTATTCAAAATTAGAGTTTTCTCGTATCAGTAAAATATTCAATAATGAAGCATAGTCAGTTATAACTATATCACATTTTGTTTTAAAATATAAACTGTGCAAATAGAATTTATCAATATTCCTATGCTTTTTCTCACAAACATTCAAAAATAACTGCCTTAGGACATGTTGTATTCATTTCAGCTATAAATACTCAAAAATATGTTTCTATGAACCATGACACTAAAAGAGGCTAAAATATTTTCCATTATTTCTATAGAAAATTACATTACAATTATTCTCTAGGAAGGGAAAATCACAGAGAATAAACAAAAGTCAGTACTATAAATGATAGTATCTACTTAGAGATATGAGAATAAATTTCCACCATAAAACAAGAATACACTCAGAAAATAAGAAACCATAGGAATATACATACAATGAAAATGCTTGGCGATTAAAAACATGGTAGCAGAAATAAAAGTGGCAAAGGAGGGTCTTTAAGATAAACTTGAGAAAAATCTCAAAAAAATAAGACAAAAACAGAACCAAAGATAAATATACATAATAAGAGAATAAATGTTTAAAATAATTTCATGTATTGAACTAGACTATTCAACTTATCATTTACTGAAAAAATTGAGAATAGAGAATATGAGGGTAGAAAAGCATAAAATAAATGCCTTTAAAAATATTTTGGTTAAACATAAATATCTATATTGAAAGAGCTAACCAATTATTAATCACAGTAAATGGAAAAATAAACAGAGTAATGTACAACTTAGGAAATTTTCAAATACTAGGGATGAAAAAAATGGTCTATAGAAGAAAACAAAACCTGTGGAGAGAAATAGAAAAGAAAAAAAAAGGTTTTATAAACAAGAACCAGTGTCAGAATGGCATTGAACTTTTGAACAAGACTGGACACTGCTTTTCAAAACCCTAAAGAGAAATGATTTTCGAGCTAAAATTCTGTATCCAGACAACTTCTCAAATGACTCATTATCAAGAGTTGATCGAATTATTGTCAGATAAGCAAAGTTACAAAAACAAAGCTTTTTTTAAAGGTACTCTTTCTCTTAGGAAGCTACTGAAGAATGCTCTCTAAGAAAATAAAGGAGAAAAAAAGGAAGTTCTGGGATCCAGAGAAACAGTGGATCCAGCATGAGAAGAAAAAGGAACTGGCTTGGGCAATTGCTGTATGGCAAGTACAAAGGGAGATCTGCACTCAGATGGTTTAGCAAATGAGAAGTGATTGTATGGGGTGTGGGGTGGGGGGTATAAAGGGGAGAAAAAATGGGACAACTATAATAGCATAATCAATAAAATTTACAAAAAAAAAGAGAAAATCTTGAATGCCCTGAATAAGAAAGTAGTTCAGGTAATAAATCACCTTCACCTGTTTTCATTGCAGTCAGCTTAAATTAAAAAACAACAACAAAAAAAAAAAAGAAAAGAAAAGAAAACCCCTTTTGACAACCCTATTCCATTGGCAATTGTATTAATTTGAACAAAACTATTGTTTAATTTAAATGTACATAGGTATAAGCACCTGCCATTAACATCATATTGCTGTTTATGCTCATGTCAAGAGAGTGGGTCAAGCCTCAGTGTTTCTATAGTCCGCGCTCACTTGTTAGGTTTTCTGGTCTTTTGTTTTCTTCCAAAATGCAGATTTGGTGGGAGTATTGCTCTGGCCTCAGAAGAAATGCAAATAACTTTTAGAGACTCATTTGAATATATTCAAAGTCTAATATATTTCTTAGCACATATATAGCCATGGCGATTTTTCTGTGTTTATTCCTTAACCTTCTGTTTACTATTCCCATCAAACCTGCTGTCAGTAAAGTCTAGAAAACAAAATACATGGGTAAAATAAGAAAAATAAGAAAAAATAGCACACTAGTTTTCTTATTTTATATATATGAGTTTGTGAAAATATGATTTAAATGTAGTTGAATTGGTATTTTGATCAGACATACTTTCTCATGAATAAAGAGAATTATACTGAACAAAGAGTTACACTGACCATGGAGAGGAGTCAAATTAATTTTAGCCCATGGATTTTTCTTTCATCAGTAAACTATGTAATTAATATGACATATACTAACTCAATAAACACTTGACAGAACAGGAAAAAAATAAGTGATTGTATTGTGTGTGTGTGTGTGTGTGTGTGTGTGTATAGTGTATATCCTAATGTAGGTATCAGGTTTCTATTGTTGCATAACAAATCACCACAAACTTTACCAACGCATGACAATATCCCATTATCTCCTCATGGTCCTGTGGACAGAAGTGAATGGACATGGATGGAGCCATAAGAATCCGTTTGGGATATTTCTGGGCTAAAATCAAGGTGTTGGTTTGTCTGACCCCTTAATCTGGAGGATGTGGGGGAGAATCTGCCTCCAGGTTCACTCAGGTTGTTGGTAGGATTTAGTTCTACGCTGCTTGCAGGACTGAAGTTCTTGTTTTCTTGCTGCCCCTTGACCGGTCCATTCTAAACTTTTAAAAGGACACCTGCGTTTCTTGGCTCCCAACCCCTCTCTGTGTTGAAGGCCAGCACTGGTGGATGGAGTCCCGCACACGTCCAGTCTCTCAGTACCCCCAGTCTGCCTCATTGTTCCGGACTTGTTTCCCACCACAGTTCTTTGAGTGCGTCCTCTGCCTTCCTCACCTTTTGTTAAGGGCTCATGCAATTACATGTGGCTTTCCAGATACTCCAGCATAATCTCCCTATTTAAAGTCATCAGCCATCTTAATTTTGTCTGCAAAATCATTTTGCAGCAATATCTAGATTAGCGATTGATTGAATAAATGAAGAACTTCGGGGAATGTCTTGAGAATCTATTCTGCCTACCATGCTGAAAATAACTACTTGAATCACCATAACAATATAAACACTGACTATTTATTTGATTGAAGTTCTTTTCTTTTAGGCAAAATTCTTGAGATGATTAGAGGAAGGGTATTTTTGCATGAATTTGAAATTTTGGGGGGAGCAGAAGTGAAGGAGACCTAAAGTACCCTCCTATTACACATAAATATCTAAATTTGAGAAAACTTGAAATAGGAGCAAGTCATTTAGAAATATGGGGTTAAACACTAAAACAAATTAGCTAAATGAGTTAAAAGTGCATGCTTCTAAAAAGTATAATGACGATTTGTGGGCAGGAGGCTACTTTTTGTCATTATAAACCATGTAATATCATTTTTTGTAAATTAATGCTTTGCTTTATAAATTATTTATTACCTTAATAAAAATTAAAATAAGCAGGGCTTACCTTAGAAATTGTATCAATTATTTCTTAAGTTATTGACCCATCCTTCTTAAAGATGATATGTGGGTTTCTCTTGAAAGATTATAGGTTACATTTGTCTCTTCTCTGATATCCTTTTCTCCATGAGCATTGGTACATGTTAGTAAAAATAGGTGATGAGGCTAAGCTTGTGGACAAAATTAACATGCTCAAATAAAGACTCAAATCATGGACTCATTAGCTTTCTTATAAATGAGCTATAATTGAAATTGGTTGACTGAGTTTGAGAGCAGTAAACTAATGATGCCCAGTGGTATATTTGACTAGTTTACTTAAAGATTACAATTTTCTTAAAATGTATTTGAAAAGACATTTACCACTAATTGGCCAAAAATTTAATTCCTAGAACCAATTAGTATTGTGTTAGTTTTAATGGTCCCTATAGTTCCATGGTAAGGAGGCCTTGTCTCTCAAAGGAAATAAAACCCAGTCCAGCCTTTATCACAAAACTTAGTTGTAACCCTGCATATCACCTTGTAAGGCTAGAACATTCTTATGGTCCCTTTCCCAGAGTGGAAACTTTTGATAAATTCATTAATTTGAAGGCATAATCTCTTAAGCATGGCAGTAAATATTTTTAGAAAATTATTATTTTACAAGGCAAACATAGAAATGATACTTTTCAAGGTTATAATGCAAAAGAAAAAATATTTTTGAAAAAGATTGCCTTTGCAGAGATCTATACATGTATTTTATGTATTTTATTTTTTTAATCATCCAAAATTGATTGATTGAAGAATGTACACATGCTTTCTTATTGACAGATAAAGCCCATTCATTCTAAGCTTATGTAGAATATCAGATAGTTATTACTCATGATTCCAGCAAAATTTAAATTATTAGAGATGCCAGAAATTTCTTCAGGTGAATTTCTGTAGTAAATATTTAATGCTTAAAAATGAGCAATTAGTCATATTTAGTAAAAGAAAACAGATGCAGCAATTAATTATATTTTAATGGGAATGGAAAGTGCAACACAAAATGTAGATGAGTTTCATTGTTTGGTATCTCAGTAATATAGAAACTATGAAACATTCAGATTAAACATTCATCATTCATGGGGCAATTAATTTTAATTAAGGCAAGTACAGAATCCCATATGGTTTTAGACATCATCATATTCATTAATGCAAGTAGTCTGAGAGGAACCGTTTGGACTGTTTTGGTTGACAGAAATAGTGGACAGCCCTGGAGACACCTGGTTGAACATCCACTAATTTTTATCCTGCTGCACCTCAGTGAGCAAGAATCTATGTTTAACAGCCTTTGGCATAATTGAGTGTGTGAGAAGAATTTATTGTGTGTATTATTTCTTTGAAAATCCCTGTCACACATTGTGCCTTCTCCTTGGGAAACGGGATGTGTTCACTTCACACATTTCTTTGATATGTGCTCCCTTGTTGTTTTTTTGAATATGTATATATTGCTTCCTTCCGCATCCATCCACAGGCATCCCTATACAGAAAAACACATGTATGTTAGTACCTAAATACTGGTGTTCTTTTTTTTTTAGATATGCTGTTCTGTACATATTATTTATTTACCCCCAGATCTTAGAGGCTCAATCCAACCACACTATGCATGATACCACACATTGTCTGCAGGTCAGGAATTCAGGAACAGCCTAACTGTTTTGTTCTGGATGGGGGAGGGGCCTCTCCTGAGAGTGCCTCTCAGATGGCAGCTGGGGTGCAGTCAGCTGAAGGCTTATCTGTGGCTGGGGGATCGTCTTCAGCAGAGACATGGTTATGAGCAGGAGACCTCAGTTTTGTTCTTTTTTATGTATTTTATTTTATTTTTTAATTAGAGTTGACATTAAATAATATTAGTGTCAGCTGTACAGCACAGTGGTTAATAGGCATTTATATAATTTACAAAGTGTTTCCCCCAATAAGCCTAGTACACGCCTGGCACCACACATCGTTATTATAATATTATTGTTGTGCTTTACATCCCCGTGACTCTATTTTAACTGCCATTTTGCACGTCTTAATCCCTGCACGTTTGTCACCAAGCTCACCAACCCCTTTCCAAAATGATACGGCAACCATCGCTTTGTTTTCTGTATCTGTGAATCTTTCTATTTAGGTTTTTTTTTTTTTTTTAGTTTTTTTAGAATCCACATATCAGTGAAATTATATGGTATTTGTTTTTCTCTGGCTTATTTCACTCACTATAATACCCTCTCATTCCATCCAGGTGGGTGCAAATGGGAAGATTTGATTCTTTTCTATGCCTGAGTAGTATTCTGTTACATATACCTGCTTTATCCACTCATCCATTGATGTACAATTAGGTAGTAGCTTCCATATCTTGGCTATCATAAATAATACTTCATTGAACATAAACATGCATAGATCATTTCAAATTGGTGTTTTGTGTTTTTTCAGATAAATACCTAGAAATGGTCAGTTTCTTGTTTTACATCTTTTTTAATTTTAGAGAGAAAGAGAGGGAGAGAAACATCAATATGAGTGAGAAACATTGATGATCAGTTGCCTTCCCTGACAGAGGATCAAACCAGGACCCAGGCAGGTGCCCTGACCGGGACTCAAACTGGTAACCTTTTGGCTTGTGGGAAATGCCCAACCAACTAAACTACACTGACCAGGGTGGTCAGTTTCTCAGTGGATCTTGCCAAAAGGCCTCAGACCATTTTTATGTAAATCTCCCTTTAGGAGATTTCGCGGCCTTGCAACATGGCAGGTGGTTTCTCCTAGAGCAAATGATCCCAAAGAACAAGGTGAAAGCTATAATGTCTTTTATGATTACTTTGGTCATATTTTGCAGTAGCCTACTGACAGACCGATTCAGTGTGGGAGCGGGGGTTACACAAAGGCATGAATGTCAGCCATTGAGCATCAGTGGAGGACACCTTGGAAGTTGGCTGGCTGAGACCCTAAGCTTAGGAGCCATGCTTTCCTCCTCTCTCTACATCGGCCTCTAGAACCAGACAGTTCCATATAAATGAGGAGCTTCTTAAAAGTAAAATCACTTGTTTCAGTTGTTATACCAATATAAATTTTTCTAAACTTCTCTATTCTACATGTTAATAGCAAAACTTATTATCTCAATATTAAACATAAGAATCACAACAAACAGAATACATTGTAAATGGTTATTTTGCAAAAGGTACTTGGTCTGTGCTATAACAGCTTAACATGAATTGTTTTATTAAGATTTATTTTAGTTTTGGGATGTATTAAGTTAAAAATAGCCTTTTATCTGAAAGACACAAAAGGTCATCAACTTGAAATAGCTAAACTCTTCTATAGGATAGAAGCACTGGAGAGATGTTTTCTGATTTGTGCAGGTAAGGTTAAAAACACGTTAGTATTAATAACTTTTTTTCTTAGTAAACTAGGTTTTAATAAACCTAATCCCAGCTTACTGTGCTTATCAGTACGTTTGATCAGCATTGCTTTGCATGATACTACTTTGAAAATTATTATTTCTGAGAGTTGAAAATTCAAATGTTATTTTTTGGTATTCGATGTAGAAAATGTTAGTTTTGAACAGTAATTGCCTTTCTCTGTTTCTTATCTAAAGTAACTCTTTTTTATATTGAAAGAAAATTATAAAAAAGGAAATAATTCAATGACTGTTGTAACCTTTTAAAGCATCAAAAATAGTAGCCATTTTGGTGAATATTTTTTATTCCCTTTGGTTAGGTTTACTTCTTTCAAATGCTAATATGAATATGATGTACTAGCTTGTTTTTTTATAGCAATTTATAATAGAAGATTTATGGATTGCTATAACCCAATTATTTTGTCTAGATTAGGTAGGTTTTCATGAAATTACAATTGAAAGGAAGATGAAATTTCACTTAAAAACTACATTATTTGATCCATAATTTTCATCAACATTTTATAATGTATTTATTTTCTACTTTTAAAATTACTTCTATGGGGGAAATAAGTCTTCAATTTATTAGGTACACATTTATTAACATTTCTCATTACCCAAGAAATGTGTGACTCCATCAATATATACTTACTATTAGTTGGTATAAAAGATTATCAAGATCCAATGCTCATTTTTTATATCAACTATTAATGTTTATATACATAAGCACAAAAGCTTTAACAATAATACAAGAATGTATAACCTGATGTTTATTTTTCTCAATATAGATTCATTATAGAAAATTATAAGGTTCTGAGAAAAACCAATTCGCTTAATAAAGTATTTGTTTAATTGGATTCTGATTAAAATTGAGTTTTGTGATTTTCAATAACTTTAATACTCATGATCAGACAGTAATATTCAAAATATTGATAAACATTGTATTAGTAATATACTGCCAGATAAAGTTTAACCAAAAACTTAAAGGCTTAAAAAAATATTTATTATCTCCAAGTTTCTAAAGGTCAGGAACCTGGTCACTGAAGACCTGGTTGGTTCCTCCGGCTCATTATCTCTCAAAACATTGCATCGGTCTGTCAGCTGGAGCTGAGATCCTCTCAAGGCACAGCTGGGAGCATCCCCTTCTGCACTCACTAGTGTGGAGTGAGGATTCAGGTCCTCACTGGTTGTTGGGCGGAAGTTGTCATTACTTCTTTCCGCATGGGACATCCCATGGGGTAGTTCACCATATAATATCTGGCTTCATCACACCAAAGAAGTGAGAAGAACCAGAGAGAGAGAGTAACATATTTGGAAGTAATAATCCAAAGGTGCAGGTCCTGTGGAAGAAGATTTATTTTCTCTAAAAGAGCAGCAGGTACAGCAATACTCAATTTTTCAAAGCACTGACCAAGCAAGATGCGCATCTGCACTTGCAGGTAGGACTGACGCACCAGAGTCCTCACTGAAACATTCTGCAGAGCGATGCTGGTTGTCATTTCTTACAGTGTAGTTCTCTACCAGGATTTTCAGCAATAGAAACAATGACACAAACTCACCGATATTTTTTTAATGAATTCCATGTCTCCTCAGGCTCTGTTCCTGCAGCTTAGTGTCCTGATGAATATATTTATTTTCCTCACTTATTATCCAGTCTTTTTTGGACAAAGCATGATTTTAATATAATATGACTGTTAAAAATTATGATCTTGTTAACCAATGTCATGCCAATAAATTTAATTTTAAATTAGAAATATTAGCTTCAAAAATCAAATAAAGTCATATTTATCTTTTTTGACAACTAATACCAATTTTGGGAAGTTTTTATGTATTACTTTGTAGATACAGAATTAATTTATACCATACACAATTATTTAAATTTATTGTGTAGTTTCTCTATGTGCCAAATATTGCCTAATGGCTTTCACATAGATTATTTTATTTAATTCTCATAACTACTGTTTGAGGTATGTTGGGTTACTTATTAAGATAAGAAAGCTCAAATACTGTAAGTTTAAATAACTAACTCAAAGCAACACAGTTAACAAGCAGTAAACGTAGGATTCAAATCCAGGTGGTCAGAAACCTTGACCCTTGCTCTCAGATACAAGACTACTGTGCTTGTTTGCGAAGTCCCTGTTAAACAATAAAACTCATGACATTATTCAAACTGAGATGGACATAGGACATAAGGCACAAAAGCAAAGATAAAGAACAAATAATTATTTATTGGACTAAAGTGAGAAGTCTTACACATCAAGAGCTACCATAAAGAGAGTGAAAAAGACAAGTTCCTTGGTGCAGAAGTTTGCAATGAATGCATCCAACCAAGCCTCCTATGTATCAGAAGGCGCTTCCACAAGTCAACAATGTCAAGGATAACATCTAATAGATTATGGCAGTGAATATGAACAGGTGCTTCACAAAACAGGGTACAGAGAAGTTAAATTAGAGAGTACTCAACATCATATTTCATTGGGGAAATGTAAATTAAAACTACAATGGTTACTACTATGACCCCTCTCTTCCCATAGCTAAAACAGAAATGATTTATATTATCTGTGAAATGTGGACTATCTGAAGAGTCTATGTATTGCTGCTTAGGGTGTCTATTTCTACTTCAGAAAACTCAAAGTTGAACAAATGCCAATCCTGTGACACAGCAGTAAAACTACTAGTTATATAAAAGGGAGAAATGATTCCATAGCTTAACCAAAAGCATGAAACAATGTTTAAAAAGTACAATTTTAATACACAAAACAAACTAAATATGCATTAACAGTAAACTAGATAAATACAAGAATAGATAAAATTAGTATCACAGCTGTAATACAAAAAATAACAATAATTAAAAAGCACAATAATACAAGAATAAACTCTGTTTTACAAACCCACAACTGTAAGTCTGCTTTTGCTCACCGCTGTTTTTTGTGATGCGGTCATATAATTGTATCCAGCATGGCAATAGGAAGGTACAAACTATTACTATTAAAAAATATTCAGAAAAGTGCACAGATTGTCAGAATACAGCCTGGTGAATTTTTGCAACATGAACACCCCTGTGAAACCAGCACTGGGTAGAGCCTTAGAGTGCCCTGGCATGACAGAGTACCCTTGCCTTGTGTCCCTGCCCAATCACTATCCCTGCAAGGACTGCCACTATTTTGACTTCTAACACAGAGTGGTACCTCCTCCTTTTGGACTATTATGTTCACTTATCAATGGGTGCACGCTGCTTTGTGTTTTGTTTTGTTGATAAACATTATGTTTGTGAGATTCTTTCATAGATAACTTATTTAGACCTTGTATGGGTATTTTCCTAAACTAAATCAAGGAACACAAATCATAAAAATCAATTGCTCAATTATAATAGCATGACTAAAATTAAGTATAAAATTACCATTATGAAAATGAAGCAGCCCTGGCCAGGTAACTCAGTGGTTAGGGTGTCACCCCATACACCAAGGTTGCAGGTTTGATCCCTGGACAGGCACATACAAACATCAACAAGTGAATGCATAAATAAGGGGAACAATAAAGCGATGTCTCTTTCTCTCTCTCTCTCTCAAAATCAATAAATAAAATTAAAAAAAAACAAGTGGAGAAGTAATTTATATCATGTAAAACAAACAAAAGGTTAATATCACAACTATATAAAGAACTGTAAAAGAAAAACGATCAAAATGTAAGCCAAGGATCTTAGCTAATTCTCAGAAGGTGGAATTTTTTCAGCTAAAAAAAATGATAATAGTTTTTCTCTGTTGGGTAACAAATTTTCATTAACTTAGCAGCTGAAAACACCTTTACGATCTTATAGGCGTCACGGGCCAGACACCTAAGTACAGGGTAACTGAACCCTCTGCTCAGGCTCCCACAGGCTGAAACCCAAATGTCTGCTGGGCCTTGGTACTCACCTCGATCTCAGGGTCCTCTTCTAAGATGATTCATGTTGTTTAGAAGAATTCAGCTCCTTGCAGAAAAGTCCCCACTCTCTCGATGGTCATTCACTGAGAGCCATTCTCAGCCCCTTAGAAGCTGTCCTTCGATTTTTGCCTCTTGACTCCCCATTCCCACAACATACCAGCCTATGTGTTCAAAGCCAGGAGGAGAGCATCCCCGTCTTTGAACCTCTCCTTTTTCAAGAGTTCCTGCCTAATTAAGTCCCATCTAAATGATCTCCCTAGCTTAATGTCAATCAATTAAGAAATTCGATTGAGTTAAAAAAAACAACCTTAATTACATCTATAAAAATTATTTGCCAATAACATAAAATAATCAAAGAAGTGATATCTGATCACATTCAGAGATCTTGCCCATAACCACAGGGATTATGTAAGTGCGTGTACACCAAAGAACGAGACTCTTTGAGGCCGTCTTAGAATCCTGTCTATCACAAACATTGTTTTAAAAATGACCTACCTCCCTATATTTAAACAAAGTAACAACATACCATTTCAAAGCTCTAGGTCTGAATATTGAATGTTCAACATGTTGTTAGGCATTACTCAGCAGGGACCTTTCATACACTGTTTTGGGGGGTGGGTAAAATTATATAGTCATTAAGGAACTTTTTTATAGAAATATACAGAAAGTAGAAAATGAGTGTATCTTATGACCCTTTAATTATACTATATATAAACCTTAGATATAACTTTGTGTGAGAGTCCAACAGAGTTAGGTGTGATGGAGAGAATGAAGTGAAGGGATAAAGAATAGCCAAAAGGAGGAGAAATAGCTAAAAAATAGTGCTGACCCAAAGAGCTACAGAACATATTCTGATCTCATTCTCCAGAGTAGGGTTAGAGCAAGCTTAATTTAGATCATATCAACATTCCAATTTAGAGAGGCTGTTTTAATAGTAATGGCAGGGTCACACAACTTTTTGAATCATTAATAAAAAAAAGTTTTCATGCTCATCTTTGATCTAACTTTATAAAGTGTGGCTCTCTGGCATTTTCTGAAATGATTGTAATGCATAAAAGACATCTGCAGGATAATAAAAACTTGGTATTGTGATAAAAATAAAACACCATCAGGGTCTGAGTGAGGCAATTCCAAAAGGAATTTTAAGAGATCAAAGATGCTCTACTGAGATTGTTTCTTGAAGAGGCCTTGTTTTTGTCTATTTATTTTAATATGGCAGTAGTTATATTCAACTCAATGGGTATTAATATCAAAGTATCAAGAAAGTCATAAATGTAGCATAATGGAATAGATCTATTTGTCTCCTTACCCTAAACATGTTTACGTAAAATAAAATCCAAATACCTGGAGTGATGACAACAAGATGTTAGAATAGGAAGTTCTAGACTTCCTTCCTCCACAAAAACACCAACTTAATAACAATATACTGTCCACAAAGCATCAAATTTCAATAAGAACTCTAGAAACCAATCAGGAAATCACAATGCCACAGGAAAGCTGAAAACCCAAAAGATCAGCAGGAGAAGGAATAAGAAAAGTTGTTTTATTTTAACCATTTTACTTTCTCTACCAACCTGGCAAAGTTCACAGTTAAGAAGAGAAGGCCAACTTGTGGTTTCTCCCATGGAACGGAAAGGGAAGAGGGGAACATTCATCCAACACGCTGGCTTTTCAGGAACCTCCTTGAGGCCTTGGTTTCTGTCTTGCTTGACTCCAAACAGTATGGGGAACCACATACCTTGGATGCCTGGGATGGGTGAGAATTAAAGAAGTTCAGTGGTTTATAGCAGCACCTGAAGTACTACAGAAACTGACATCTATGAGAGGAAGCAAGAACCCCTGTTAAAGCAAATGGAAAACCTCTCTAAATGGGAATTTACATGTGAATGCCCAGAGAAAATGTAATCCCAAAAAAGAATTGAGAGACCCCAAGAACCTCTAGCCAGGCTGACTGGTGAAGGTCTTTCCTTGGATGGAGTCTGTCAGGAAAGACTGGGAGAGTGGCTGTTTTTCCAAACACATGAATCACAACAAAATATTACAGGCATCTGAAGAAAGAGGGAAATGTGGCTGAATCAAAGGAAAAAATGAATCTCCAGATATAGAGCCTAAGGAAATAGAAACCTGCAAATTACCCAACAAATAATTCAAAATATTTGTATTAAAGAAGTGCAGTGCACTACAAGAGAACACAGATAACAAACTGAAATTAGAAAAAAAAATGTATAAACAAAACAAAAATATCATAGAGATAGAAACTACAAAAGAATCACACAGAAATTCTGAAGTTGAAGAATACAATAGCTGATTTCATAAACTCTCTAGATGGGTTCAAGAACAGACTTGATCAAGCAAAGAATGAGTGAACTAGAAGGTGAGTCATTTCAAATTATTAAGTAACGGGGTAAAAAAGAAAAAAGAGTAAAGAAATGTAAAGACAGCCAAAAGGACTCATGAGACACTATCAAGATACCCCAATATATACATTAAGAGAATCTCAGAAAGAAAGGATAGAAAAAGAAGCAGAAATTTTAACTGAAGGAAAAAATGGCTGAAGCCTTCCCATACATGAGGAAGAAAATGGGCATCCAGTTCTGAGAAGCTCAAAGAACCACAACTAGAATCACTTCCAGGAAAGCCACATGAAGACACATTAACACCAAACTATCAAATTCAACGACAAAGAGAGAAACTCGAAAGTGTCAAGAGAAAAGTGACTGTTCATATATAAAGAAACTCCCAGAACAGTATCTGTGGTTATCTCAGAAGAAACATCACTGGTCAGAAGGAAGTGGGTTGAAATATTCAAACTGCTGAAAAATAAAAAGCAAAACACAGCAAACTAACAAAAAACTTAAAACCTGCTAACCAAGTATACTACATCCAGCAAAACTGTCCTTCAAAACTAAAAATAAATAAATAAATAAATAAAGGCTTTCTCAAATAAACAAAAGCTGAGAATTTTTCTAACAACTAGTCTCGCCTTACAAGAAATGCTGAAGAGATTCTTTCAAGTTGAAAGGACAGAAGGCAGCAAGATAAAAATCACACAAAAATATAAAGTTCTCTCTGTTAAAGGTGAATTCTATGCAAATACAGAATCCTGTAATTCTGTAGTTGTGATATCTAAATCACTTTTAATCCAACTATAAAATGTAAGAGAAAAAGCATAAAAAATAACTACAAGTATAATGCCATATTAATGTATACAAAATATAAAAGAATACAATTTGTAACATAGATAACAATGTGGGGAAGGATAAATAAAAAGTAGATTTTTTTGTATGCAAATGAAATTGTTTTTATCAGTTTATATAGACTGTTATAAGATGTTCTATGTAACCGCATGGTAATCCCTTGGTAATCACATAAAATATCTATAGAAGAGGCATAAAAAATTGAGGAAGAAATCAAAATACATCACCACAAAAAACAACAACAACAACAACAACAAAATACAAAGGAAAGCAGTGAGAGGAAAAAAAACTAAAAAGGCATACAAAGCAATTAAAATGTCAATAGTAAATCCTCTCCTATCAGTATTTATTTTAAACATAAGTAAATTAGCCCTCGCTGGTATGGGTCAGTGGGTTGAGCACCAGCTTGCAAACAAAAGGTCGCTGGTTTGATTCCTGGTCAGGGCATATGCCTGGGTTGCGGGCCTGAGGCAACCAAGTTTTTTCTCTTGCACATTGATGTTTCTCACCCTCTCTTTCTCCTTCCTTTCCCTTCTCTCTAAAATATAAACAAATAAAAAAATAAATGTAAACAGATTAAACTCCACAATCAAAAAACAGAATGAATAAACGGAAAAAAAATCAGTACAAGATCCAATGGTGTTCTGTCTACAAGAGCTTTACTTTGGAGCAGGGATAGCCATGCTTAGATGATATTGACAGTAAGCCAAAAAACTGTCACAAAAGATAAAAAATGGATATTATATAATCATTAGGATTGCTTCATCAGAAATACATAACAAATATAACTATATATTCATCTAACAACAGAGTACCCAAATATGTGAAGCAAACACTGGCAGAAGTGAAGGTACAGATAGCTACATGATAATAGTTGGTATTTTATTACCTCACTTTCAAGGAGGGAAAGAGCAATTGGACCTAACATATACAGAACACTCCACTCAAAAACAGAATACAAAGGTGGAGGTCTTACACTTCCTGATTTAAAAACATACTGTAAAACTATAGCAATCAAAACAGTATGGTACTAGAATAAAGGCTGACATATACCAATGAAACAGAAAAAAGAATCTAGAAATAAACCTTTGTGTTACTGGTTAAATGATATTTGACAAGAGTGAGTGCCAAGGTTATACAATGGTAAAAGGGTAGTCACTTCAACAAATGATGTTGGGAAAACTTGATGTTGACACTCAGAAGAACAAAGTTAAGCTCTTACCTTATACCATATAAAAATTAACTCAAAATGGATTGAAGACCTACATGTATGACATGATGATCTAAAACTCTCAGAAGAAAACTTAGGAGGAAATCCTCATGACATTGAATTCAGCGATGGTTTCATCGATATTACCAAAAGCCCAGACAATAAAAGCAACAATAGACAAATTAGGCTGCATTGACAAATTCTGAAGCAAAGGAGACAATAAACAGAGTGAAAAGACAACTTACCAACTGGCAAAAAATGTCTGCAAACCGTATCTCTGATAAGGGGATGCTATCCAGAATATTTAAAGAACTCCTATGATACAATAATAAACCAATAACCTCATTTAAAGAAATTAGTAAAGATTTGAATCAGCAATTCATGAAAGATATAAAAATAGTCAAAAAACAAATGAAGTTATGAAGTTCATTAATCAAAGAAATGCAAATTATAACAACAATGAGATATCACACCATAGTCACTAGGATGTCAACTATTTAAAAAACTCAGAAAATATTGTGTTGGTGAGGATGTCAAGAAATTAGAACCTTTGTACAGTGTTAGAAAAATTGTAAAATGGTGCAGCTATTGTGGAAAAGAATATGCAGGTTCCTCAAAATAACTAAATAATAGACTTACTAAATGATCCAGTAATCCTACATCTGGGTAGATGTACAAAAAAACCCCAAAAACATGGTCTTCAAAAGATGTTTATGTATCCATGTTCATTGTAGCATCATTTATAACAGTCATATGTAGAAGTAACATAAATGTCTATGGAAGGATAAATGGATAAAGGAAATGTGAATATGCATACAATGGAATATTTAAAAAAGAAGAAAATCATATAATATGCCAAAATATTGATGAACCTTGAGGACATTATGTTCTCTGAAATAAGCTAATCACAAAAATATACATACTATATGATTCCAAATATATGAAGTCTAAAATAGTCAAACTTGTAGAAACAGAAAACAGAATGGTAGTTGCCAGAGTCAGGTGGATGGGAGAAAAGGAAGTTTTTGTTCAACAGATACAGAGTTTCAGTTTTCCAAGATGGAAAAAGTTCCAGAGATCTTCCACATGGCAACGTGTACATGGTTAACACTACTGTACTGTCACTTAAAAATGGTAAAGGAAGTAACTTTTAAGATAATTTTTAACCATACAAATATACCAAAACTAAAGGAGAAAACAAGAAATCATAAAATCTTCCTAATCCTTTCTAATTTCTTTCTGAAGTAGGGGTAAAATTTTGGGAACACAGATTAGCCACCAAACTATGACAAATGAGAACTTCTGATACTAGAATTAACCAGCTTAATTTCAATTACAAAGATTAGTAGGAAATTTTCTGAGTACCCATAAGACTTAAACTCAGGTTAGGGGTATTTTGTATCCTGTCCTCAGGCTATATATAATCTGTAACGTAATATTTTCAAAAACAGTTGTGTTGCAATTTATTTGTTGTGCTTTGTAACATGTAGTATGTAGTGTGTACTGATTACATGTCTTAAAAATGTTTAATGTAAATTTAGAACATTCTTGTAGCACAGTAACAATTATTACTTGACTGACAGTCAGTCAAGTAATGCGTTATGTGTTTGACTCTCTGCATACAGGAAAAATTAGTCAAAACAAGGTTGTCAAGGATCCAGTTTTATTAATACAAATTAGTGATGGTTTATGCTTTGGCAAAGACTAACAATTTACATACAATAGATTTAAAAATGTGTCATAAAAAAAGGGAATTTTAAGAAATTGTGGAAGCCTAAGGATGATTCTTAAATTAAGCAGTATTTACACATTCCCTGTTATTTCATAAGGGTACTGAAATTTAGATAAATGACCCTACACAATGGAGTGTACAATGGAGAGGTGGAAATAGACATATAAACATTTCATTGTCATACAATGAAGAATGGGATGGTAATATAAATTTACACAGTAAAAAAAGGCAACACTAATACTTTCAAAAGATAAGAAATGTTATCTAGGAATGAAAATATTCCAAATAGTATACTAGAGAGGGAAAAAAATGAATAAAGGTAGGAGTATTTCGGGCTGAGGAAAGAGCAAAAAGTCTTTTGTTTTAAAAAAAATTAGAAAGAGATCAGTACTGGGCAGTATATCAAAGCCAAGCGTCATTGTGAAAAAACGCAGGGCATGTTTGTCCCTGGGCTTCTGGGGGGAGCCCTCATGGACAGTAAGAAAGCTGAAATGCTAGTTTAGAACCAGATGAAGAATAGGATTGAATACTGTGAAAAGAGATGTAATTTTAGACTATAGGCATGAAAAATTCACTCCAGGTTATTCTTACCAGAAAAAATTCAGAATCTCAGAATCAAAGAATAGCCCTCAGTTTTAAGGTCCAGGAAGTGGTGAAATATTAACACTGATTCATGGAAAAGAAAATTATAACTCAAGAAACTTAGTGCTTCCTCACTTCCCTTATCAGTTCCTTTTTTCCCAACTTTAAATTTACCCATCTAGAGGCCTAGCTGATATAAAATTATAGCCAAAAGGCTGAATCCCTGGATTCTGATGCTCCAGGCAGGTGTACATCTCCAAACTACAAACATAACATGAATCCACTCCTTCTCTCTCTCCTGTCGATTCTTGTCTATTTACATAAAAAAGTAACTTGGTGAATTCCATGCAAAAAATTGTGACATTTCTTTGATTGGTAGAATTGCTTTAGAGCATTTGTCTTTTAAGCATAAATTTGTATCAGAAAGAAATGTGGCTTTCCAAGAGAAATTCAGGAGTTTTATCAAGAGATTTTTTTTCAGGGAAAGAGATTGTTTTTAGAATCCCTGAAATTGTACCATTAAAGAAAAGTACCACTTATATATACATACATATATATATGTGCATATGTATATCTATATATACATACTTTAATATTATATATTTAATCAATATTATATGAGTGCATATATACATATGAGTATGTGAATGTATGTGTATATATACATATATGCATATGTGTGTATTTATGTGTACATATACATATATACTTCATATATAAACTGAGAAAGTCAAATTTTTAAATATAGAATTATGTTTCAGTTCTGGAAGATAATTTTTACTACTATAATTTAAAATAATAAGTTAACACAATTAAAATTTTGAGTACATAGAATATAATCGGTAAGAAGAAAACTTGTAAATTGGCAACAATTTACCCTGCATCTGCCACATCTTAATTATATCAATCATTGCCTTTGAAACAATAAACTCGAGGTACATAAGAACTTCAGTGAACTCAACTATACCTGTTTAAGTTTCCAACAACTTCATGCAGGTAGCTTTAAAAATAAATCATAGATATGAAATTCAGATGTAGAACATAAAACAATGTTGCCAAGCAACTAATGGAAATCTGTTATCTACTTTGTAGATTTGAGAAAATGAGCTTGCATTTGAATTTCAGAAAATTTTAATGAAAAATGCATGTTTATGTATGTTCTTTTTAATGTCCAGAATTTTAAAAATGTTAAAAGCAACTTTTGGTTTTTTGCTGTTTTCAGAAAATGAAAAAGATTAAAAATACAACTTTTACTATATATATATATAAACTCATATATATATATGAGTTTGTGAATTATCAAAAATTTATGCATTCTAAATTTTATTAATCTTATTTTGTTTAGAAAGTTGAAGGTTTAAGCTGTAGAAGAGAATTTAATCTTTATATTTGATACTCTTACTCATCAATAAAATATTTTAAACTAGCTACATGCAACTTAGTTTTTTAAAGTATTTTAACTTTATAACACTACCTTATTTCTTTTTAATTTTCATGATAAAATATTGGATATAAAATTATTGATCATCTGAAATCTACAACTACTCTGTCATGCTGTAAAATTTCTGTTTACCACTTAACATTGCATAGAATATTTAAATCAAAAAATATTCTTTACTGTAAACATCTTTTATTGTGTGGTTAACTGGGACCCAGGATATAATGTCCCATCTTTAAACAGTGTATTTGCAGAGTCAAATTTATATAGGTAATTGAATTATTGTGATTTGGGAAAACTTTTATAATTATATTTTGTGAAGTTCATTTTTAAATATTAAACATTTTGAAACCACCTTTAATAAATATAGTATTCTGTTTCTACTCCTTCCCAATTTAACTGCTTCTACAATATTAATATAAGCAAAAGTTGTATCAAAATGTCCTAAGGTAGACAATCATAGATACCTATAAGCTTGAAAACGGAATTTTCTAATTCAATGAAAAAAAGCTCTAAATCAGAGTTTTAATCATGATTAGATAAATAAGAAAAACCTCCTCTTCCTGTGTTTCTCGCTTAGATCTGAGACTTTTCCAGACCAATCCATCTTAATCCTCATATCTCACTTGGGAAAATCAGATCACATGGCCATTTATGAATCGTTAGGTCTGTGATTGACAATTTAAGCTCAGATTAATCACTTTAGAGAGAAATGCTCTCAGGAAGTAAAGCATAATAAAACATACTACAGTGCCCATATCAAAAAACACACACACACACGCTCACGCAGCTCAACTACAAGTTCTGGTCTTTCTTTCTTTGACTGAATGTGATCTCTATTTGGAGGATTTTTGTCTCCCTTTTTCATTTTGGAAATCTCAGGTTTCTATTAGTTCATGGCATATATTGGAGGCTAAATAATGGATTAATAGTTGAGGGGTAGAGTAAAATGTAGTATAGAAAAGATGAAGCAAAGGGTGTATTTGAAGCTGCTAGATAGGGAGGCAGAGGTGATCCCGTCGAGATAGGGGAGGAGCGAAAGCAACCCTTATTTCGTTGGGGATTGGCAAGCATGGTGCATGCCTTTTGTTTCTTAAGCTGGAGATGCTGCAAGACATTTGAATGTAATTAGGCAGAAGAATGATGAAAATAAATCTTTAAACTTTAGGGAAGAGGCTAAGTTTCAGTAAATATTTGATAATCATTTGTGAATAATGCCATTTATTTGTAAAAATTAATGAGTTTTCCAAAACCATCTGAAAAGGTATTAAAATGCTATGCTTTAGCATGTAGAGTGTCAGGAAAGAAGCAAAAACTCGTGGAAAATACCAATGAACAGTCTCAAAATGAGTTGGTGAGACTCCTGGAGAAAGGAGTTTTCTGATGTTTTAGAGAAAGTGAAAGTGATGAGAAAAAGATACTAAGTTAAGTCTCAAGGACCTCACAGGGCAGAGGAGAGACTCATACATGAATAAGTAGGAGGAATTTATGATAAATTATGATGACTTATATATGGTTATATAGAAAAGTTATGCAGTTAGATGGTAGAGAAAATGATTGATATTTATGAATTCTGCCTGAATTTTGAGGGTGACAAAAGTTGAAAGGGATAACTTTTTAAAAACAGGATTTAAAGTAGAAACTAGGATTTTCTTTAAAAAAAAACTGAAGGGGAAGAGGAAGAGAAGGAAGAAGTGATGAAGGAGGAAGTGATGGACTGGGTACAGCTGAAGAAATGACTTCCAAGTAGAATAGTGGGATTCCCCTACAATGAAAGTAACATTTGGCAGAATAATTGGAAACCAGGCTGGGGTCAAATTGCAAAAATGTCTTAAAGGTAAACACATAGGCCAAAATCCTGTCCTAGACTCTGACTGCATTTGTGAACATGAAACAGAATAAGGTCCAGTTAGCTCCTTTTCTATTAGGTTTCAGAGGATGCCCTGGGTCCTTCAGTGCTGCTAGCTAGGATCCTCTCAGCCAAGAAAAGAATAACTCGGTGCAGTTTTGATAGATAAATGATCATATCATCTGTCCAAAATCTCAAGTGAAATACCCACACACGGCTATTTAAATTTACATCTAAATTAATTACATTAAAAAATCAAATCTTCAGTTGCATAGGTCACATTGCAAGTTTTCAACAGCCACGTGTGCCTAGTGTCAGCCATGACAGCTCAGATTGCGTAACATTTCCTTTCTCAGAGCTGAAGCTAACATGGCTACGCAGATGTTTCCCATTTTGTCCCTTGGAACTCCTTTGCTCACTTATTTGTTCATTCATCCATAGGGTGGTAAATTTGTCCTGGTTTTCCCTGTTTTCACAGGGAAACAACATAATATTATCCCAGTTCTCATGAAGACTTACACTGGGGAATTGACAGTGGTTCATTTTTTAGTGTGTCCTGTGTACTTCCATGCTGGCTTACTCCACAGCACTTTCATTATTTTCTACCTTGTAATTTGATCTTTCAATTCTATTGGTTAGTACCTCATTTCGCTAGCATTCTATGAGAAACAGGACTTTTCTCCGAAGTCAAGATTGTGCCTGGGATGTAACATATTCAACCTCTTTCTTGCAGGGTTTTAATATTTTTCTTGTGTATATTCTATACAATGATATATTAGTATTTTTATGAATAAACTCATCTTTGTAGAATTGATCATTTCCCAGTGTTTACCCTGAATATTTTATAATTATATGAAGATTAAATAATCACTTTTGCACAGAAAAGTGACTGAGTGATACCAAAGTGCTTTATTCTTATGGAAATTAAGGCCTTCGAATTTCCATTTGGCATTATTTCTGTAGAACTTTAAAAAGTCTTTCTTATGTCAACTCAAAATGTGTTTTTCACTGTCCCATTCTGATGTGACAGGAGCAAGGTGTTCTAACACTGTACCAGTTAGGTGGGCAATTTCACAATGTTTCTATTTGTTCCACCTTGGCCACAGATAAGATTTTTGCTGGTGATTCCATAAGATGTTCAATACCCTGTATTCTTGGAGAAGTAAAACTAAGGTGCCCTAAATCACCAGAAAGTGAGCCGTGTATTGGAATGAATGAACAGTGTGTGAGTAGAATTGGAAATAGAGAGAGACCACTGATAATAGGAGTTTTTATCACTTAAATAACACTAGGTTGCAGAAAAATAAAATAACACTACATATAAAATGGCTCAATAGGATAAATTTCCTTTCTTACTCTCATTATTGTCTTGAGGGTCTCTAGGTCTACAAGAGTTGTGGTGGGGCTAACATTTATCGTCAGCTTATTCAGGCACACAAGTAGATAGAAGCTCTTCCATCTTTGAATATTTTCCAATACCACCATGCTTACCTGAGTAACCTATTACTATATAAAATATTATTTTAAAACTTAGTGGTTGAAGAAAAACAAACAAACAAAAAAGCATGTTCATAATTTACCAATAGTCTCTGGATTCACCTGGAAGTTTCTTTTGCTGGTTTCATCCAAGCTCACTGCTATGACTGCCGTTATCTGGCGTCTCCATTTGGTTTTTATTCACATCTCCAGCAGCTCAGATGAATAGATGAAGTGCTTCACAGCAGCCAGAAATCCATGGTGGCTGCATTCATACGTCTGACAGCTTAGACATATGAATGTTGCTAAAACAGTTGGAGGCTGGTCAGTAATTTCTCCCTCCATGTGGTCTCTCCAAGAAGGCAGATGAAACTCTGAAATGGTGGTTCAGGGTTTCCAGAAAGTGAAAAGTTGAAGTTATTAGGGCTTTTAAAGGCTAGATCTCAAAGTGAAACACTCCAGTGTGTTGCACTTTATTTGCTCAAAAAACTCATGGTCAGCAGAGATTTTCATCCTAACAGAAAAAGTGGCAAAGAATCTGTGACCAGCTATAATACCCTGAAACAATGATCTCTACCCTGTTAATTAAAGAGAAGAAGGCCACAGAAAAAGCATGACAGGTTTTAGTTAGCAGATCTGAAAGTGGCACTTAGTAGGTCTATTTATTTTCTTGGTATACTGAAAAAAAATAGCCACAGATCTTCTCACTGCTTCCATGACTCTCGAATATGGACTTGGCTATTGGATATTTTTTTGATGAAGGGACACATGCAGAAACCTGAAAAACTATTGATATTTGGGATTTTCCTTCCCTTGCAGCTCTTGGAAACTCCTGAATCCACTGAGATCTGAAGTCCCAGACAATCTCTTAGTTGATGAGACAGATGGCTTAGAATTCTTCGCTGTCCCAGCTGATAGCTAAGTAGCCTCCTGAAGTAGATCCACAGGTGAATGAGTCAGCCCAGCAAAACCCAGGAAATGCCTCCCCAGAGTGCTGACTAAATTGCAGATTTATAAAATCGCAAGCTCATAAAAAATGGTCGATTTAAGCCACTAAATTTGGGAGTAGTTTGTTATATAGCAAAAGCTAAGTGATACATATTCTATTATTTAGAACTCAGTCATACCTACTTCAATGAAGCTAAACTGTGCATTTGAGGTGGGTGACAAGGAAAGGGATTGGACTTTGATGAAGCTAGCAGTCTACCACAATAAAAATCTCTGCTCACCTGATATCCATTTGTGCCCCTCTTCCCATGTACTCATATAAAATGCACTCGACCTCCTTTACCAGTTCTATCCAGTTTCTGCACTCATCTCAAAATCCTTGGGTTTCTTGATACTAAAATGTTCTTTCTATATTTCCTGAACGTTTTTTTATAGTAATTCAACTTATAAAAAATGCAAATTATTTCTCCCAGAACTTCCCCACTTTCAATACACAGTGATTGGCAAGGAAAGATGATACATAATAAAAATTCATATTTATAAAAGGAATCAAAGTAAACACACAGAAGTTACTTATGCATAGAGGTGAGGTGATTCCATTCTACTGAGAAAACAATTGTATGACCCAGAAATTGGGTGCATTCATTACACTCTAGATCTTCCTTCTGCATGGAACTCACTTGTCTGTGGTGATCTGTGACCATTGATTCCATCCTGTGGGAGGTCCTGTCCAATATTTGTGTGCTCACATGTGAAGTAGTCATTAAGGAGTGGAACTCATGCCATGTTGTACTCTGTTTACAACCCATTTTTCACAGTCACAGGCTTTTTAAGACCAGTCTCAGGGTTTTCTTCAAAAAGAACTCAATAGTTTTCTGATGTTGTTTGCTTCCAGTCAGCACCACTTCCTAGTAATTTCCACTACATATATTTGCAGGAAAGAATTCTTAGAATTGATTTTATTTTTTGCTTTGTTTTCCTCATGTCTGTCTAATTTTAATAGAAGTCATTCAACTTTGAGGCTATATAAAAATGTATGATTTGGTAAATAATTTTGTATTCTATACTTTGATGCCCAGGAGCAGTTAACTTTTCCACCTCTGCAAAGTTTTTAATTCCTTAACTCTTATCCCCTTACATTCCTGCTCACAAACAGTCTGTTCTTACCTAAGCTAATTTCTTTTTGTAAAACTTTGCTAAATGGAACAATGAAATCAACACACACTGAAAGTCTACCTGGACGGGCTCTAGTTCTTATTGTAGGACTACAATAATTCTAAGTTCTTTGCCTTCTGAGTTACTGAAATCATAGCGTTGTAAAGTGTTTTTAATTGGTGCATGACATGAGAATCCTTTGTAGTCTCTGATACCAGTTTAATAGTTCCCAACCATATCACAGTCAAAGATTAATACTGGTTTCTCTATTAATAAGTGTAGGCTAGGCAGCAATGCCAATTAGAATCAAACTTACATGGGACTGTGCAATAGAAATTCATGTCTTTTTTAATATGTGAGCCTTTGGCATATCCAGCTGAAGGAGGTGGTCTGCCTCACGTATTCAGAAACCCAGGATGAAGTCTGTTCTCTCACTTTCAACATGTGATTTCATAGATTATCAGTTTTCCCTGTCCATTCGGTAGGAAGGAAAAAAAGCACAGGGGGGTTTCTTTGTATGTTTATTTGGGGAGAGTGGAGAGAGGAGAGAGAGTCAGAAAACTTTGCCTTACCTTTTATTGGTTAGATTTGAAGGACATGATCACTTTAAGAAAACCTGGAAAATGTAGTCAAGTGATGGATCCAAAAAGAACCATATTTGAAAATTGTTAGCTATTTGTCTTGGTTATGGAAATCTTCACTAGTAGGTAATAGGTGGGGCAACTGAACACTTACTTAGTTCCCACAGCATCTATCGTCTACTGCTTTGCAGCCTACTCCTCTTCCGGCATACGGTCATGGATTCTTAGCCTACTATATTCCACACATTCCTTCTCCCTCTTCTTTTCTCCTTATGTTAACATCAATCTTGTATTTAGCAGCAGTAAACTGTTGGAAGGTTTTATCTTGATTTAGGCCAGGGCATTTCAATATTGGGGTGTATTACATGGGCTGTTTATAGTTCTACAATTATTAGCATATCTGTCTGTTTGCACTGAGACAGTGTTTGGACTGAGCTTGTTGAAATGTAAATGATATCCTGCCTCACTGTTTCATTCTTTCTAGGTGAAAGCAGTGGTGATCTTCCTGAGCAGAGAAGGCAACAAAGCCCTTTCCACCCTTATAAACTATGGGTTATTGTATCTTGTGACTCAGATTATGTGACTCCCTAGGCTGCAACATAAGGAGTCTCCGCAGAACAATTTAACTCTCTTAGGGTCTGGTGGCTACCTACTAAATCATTTAGCAGCTTTTTTAGGATTAAAAAAAATCACCTTATGGAAGTGACCACGAGTGAAGAAAATATGGCTTTGTCAGTGAGACCTTTTCCACCTGGGTCTGTAAATCAAAGAACTGAGGGGAATAATGCGGGGCCTAGTCTAATAACCTAATATACTAATGACCCTTCTCTGATTGATAAATACCACCATTTATGATAAGTAGGATCATTTTGACAATGCAACCAGAATGCCATGTAGGGTCAAATGCAAATTATTGGCACTTATATATCCTCTAGGAAAAGGTTAAAATGACATATTCCTGGAAAATAAAATCTGATGAAATGGGCAAAGGTCAAAAATGTAATACTTAAAAAGGAGAGAAATTCAACATGCCTTGTTTTAGACTAAAAATTTCAACTGAATACTTCAGAAATTGATCAGAAATGAACAGACGAGAAACCTATTCAGTTTTTCCACAGGTTTTATTGTCAGGGAAGCTTAATCCAGACTGTTACAATGTATAATTGCTTGACACCTAAAACATTCCCTAAATTTTAAAACTGGAACAGACAAGAAATGGCTTATGAAACAGTAACAATGGAGGCATGTGGATGGAGTCAGTTATTAAAAGTTTCTTCCATGAAAGGAGAATCAGTAAGAGTGAAAGCAGTAAAATGCAATAGCCAAGGAATATTCTTCCAAAAACACAACCAAAGCCCTAGAAAGTGGAACCAGAAAAAAAAAAAAATTAAATGACAACATAGGGATAGACTATTATCCTTTTTTTCCAACAGACTGTAATATATGTTGCAAACTTGTGGCCATTATGTGTTTCCAGCTGGAAGTTTTTATCATAGTTGCCTTACACATTTTCCATAAGAGTGTGTTAGACATTCTAAATTTAGTTAAACTATTTAATGGTAAATTTCAGACCTCAGGGAACATTGGCCAGATTTCACAGTGAGGTCTGCATACCATCCAGATATTCTGGCTATGAAACTGAATATAATAGCAGATCAAATTTGATTTTCCTTTTTTGGGAAAAGTTATATATATATGTTTATATATAAATATATTTATATATAAAAGTTATATTTAACTTTTATATATAAACATTTGTCAAGCTATATATATATGTATATATGTTTAAAAGTCATTGATGACAAATGTTTAAAAGTCATTGATGAAAAGTAGAAATGTTTTAAATTGGGTGGTCAAAGAATTGGACTGAGATTGATATTTGTTGGCTGCCTATCTCTTAATAAAAGCTCATAATTTCCAGCCATATACTTTTATTGAAATTAAAAAGATCCTCTCCATATTCAGAAATGTGACTGACTGGCATAATCCAATTAAAATAAATACCACCATTTATGAACAGGATCCCATAGTTATAAATCTAATTAGATTTATGGAACATTAATTTCTGTTTTCCACTAGATTTCAATATGGGAGCACAGAGTCTTGGAAAATATGAGCAACATATTTCTTAGAAGCAAGATTGTACTTTCCCAAGGAAGGATCTTAAACAAAGCTATTAAGCTAGAAAATATGTACACAAAACTGAACCCTGATCAATAAAAAAAAATTAATTATAAGTGTCTTGTACATTATTAAGGCTTAACTACTTCTCATTTCAAACAATATACCTTTAAGCAAGCTTATGAATCATTCCTCATTTGAATCAAAAGAAATGATCAAAGGGCCACAGATATAGATAAGTCCTGTGGATGAGTTAGGTCTAAGGGTGAACAATCTAGGGATCTCAAGGGTATTCTTGACAGAAGAAAGAAGTATCGAAGAAAAAGTAAGTCCTAGTGATTTCTTTCAGTTTCCGTGCAGTATGTAACATTATTTCTCATACTTGATTTCTGATAATTACTGTAACTCTCTAGGGCAGTACAGATTTTCTTTGTTTGCTGAGGTAATCAACAAATGCTTGAGGCCTTGCTTGTTTCAGATGTTTTTGAGGGCATGTAGCTGGGCACACAAAAGGTTATCAGTCCCTTCTCTTTGCAGGTTGATCAGACTTTGATGGTGACTTACCCTGCCCACAGCACATAGTAAAAGCTGCTGAGATTTCAAGCTAGATCTGAATGACCCCAAGGCTAAACACCTTTTTACTTGCACTAGAATATCCCAGGAAAGCTACTTTAGTGCATATCCCCCAACACCACCAGGGCAATAAAACATATGCTTTATGTAAGGACTTCAAAAACAGAGATATACTGCGAGAATTGAACATGTGTAGCTATCTAGAAATGACTCCCGATTCTGGCATTTTTACCTAATAGCTGAAAGGGAGTTCAGGAAAGAATTCTAAGTATTATCATTTTTATCTACTCTATAACCTCACTTTTGTGAAGTAATTGCATATATATATTTATTTGTGGTAATTGCAGTTATTCTTTCTTAGGGATAACACCAGAACTCAGCATTATAATAAAACTTTATTAGCAGTTTATGAGTTCACTAATATCCCCCATGGCAAGTGTGCTGTTATAAATATACCCTATTAGAGGTATATGATCCCAATAGCTCATATGACTGTTGACAGGTTACAGAAAAATTAAAATTCATGAACTTTAAATGTTGAGAGCTTCTATTTTTGTTTTTGGATATTTGGTAAGGAGGGAAATTTTGTTATGCTGTATATGAATATCACTGACTCAGCAGCTCCCAGGCAATGAAAATATATTTGCATTTGTAATTCAATTATACCCTCAATATAGTAGGAGATTCAAAGCAAAAGCTAAAGGTTAATATATCTTTCTAATGTTTAGGAAGTAGATCTAAAACAGCAAAAATTCTTCTTTGGTTCTTTAGTCTTTGAAATATCGTAGAAATAGTCCAGTATTTTAATCTCAAAAGTTTATTTGCTTTGGGTCAGATTCTATTTTTCTTAAATTTCATGAATTTAATAGGTTCTCTAGTAAAGGAGAAAATCAATTAAAGGAAACAGAATTTTAGAATTAGGACGATGTAGAAAACATTTTTATTAATGTTAATACACAAGAAATATTGATATTTTATATTAATATAATTTTAGTTTATATTAACAAATGCTATTTTATAATACATTGTGAGTAGATTTAAAAATTGGATTTAACCATTAATTCTGTATATGTAGAAAACCAATCATTGGGGTCATATTTGCGCTCACTTAACTTCTAGATGACATAAATTTTCGTGCCACTAGAATTAGACTCGGAACAGAAATTTTCAGTGAGATGACAGTTTTCTGTGGACTAACAGTATAGGGAGTTAATTAAGTGCCGAGGTGGCCATTTAAGAAAAATGAATGTGCACGTCCTAGGTTGTACACTTAGTAGCTTTACATTCTTGGGCAAGTGACTTACTTTTCTAAGTCTCAATTTCCACCTTGGTAATGCTATTGACCAAGAAGAGCTCTAGGAAGGACTAAGTAGAGAAGCACATATTTGACACAACATCTGGGACTAGGAAACAATGAGTATATTTTCATATTTACATTTAGATGAGTGGGTTTATATTGTTAAGTGATGACATTTTACTGGGCTAAAATGAAGAAAATAGCCAGTGGTATCTTTAAATGTCTAATAGTGAATTAACTCAGGCAATAGAATTATTCTGTATCCTAACTCAATGAAACTAAGTATGTCTTAGTTCAATGGTAAAAGAAATCCTTATTCATTTCTAGCTTGATAGCTTCGCATGAATTACATGAAAGTATTCTATGACTTACAAATGACCATAAAATGCACAAAAATTCATAATTATGACTAAAATTTTAAGTATAGAGGTTGACATGACTTTTAAAATAGGTTTGCAATTGTGAGTATGCAAACCAAAGAGTTTTTTCTTGTATAATTATTTATTAATTGTTGTATTATTTATTTGTACTAAAATTGTAGACCTTTTTCCCACCCCTATATATGTGAACCAGAAACTATAGCTTTTTGACTGGCCAGAAGTCAATGAATAACAAGTGCCCCCCTCTGAAAAAAGAGCTAGACTTTTATTTATTTACTTAGTTTATTGTTGTTGTCCTAAGAACCATTATGCCTAGCTTTTGAATATAGAACAGGGAACAGTGGCTCTTTTTGCAGATGAGTGGGACTATTTATCCATCCAAAAGTTAGCATTGCCATTCTCTTAGAATCCGACTCTATGTAACCAGGAGCGTTCTGGTCTACATTTTCTTTACTACTCCTAGATTGCTATTGTTATCTGTGCCAAGGATTAGGAAATCATAGAATGAAGGCTTTTTTCTTTTTAAAAAAGAAATCATTGTTTTCTTTTATATTTTAGCCTTCATTCATCATATACATAAAGAAAAACAGCAAAAATTAAAGTCACTGATTTTTGCATTAAAGGAGTGTTAATGATTTATGTCACAGCATTATTAGAAAGGTATAAAATGATGTCTTGAAGTCATACAAAAGAGTTCAGTTATTTTCAATTTCTGCTGTATGAGGATGATGTTTAGGTTCTTAGGTAGAACCAAGTCTATATAGTATAGATTATCCATGCTGATTTTCTGTTTCTGGAGAGCTCTTTCTGACTTTCCTAAGTCACTGTGGCAAGAGAAAAATGTTTTTTCCACAGGAAATAATGGAAAAGCCCTCGTTAAGACACTGTATGCTGACTAATTCCTGGTGTCATCTGGTAATTGCACTGTGCTTGAGTCACAGATTCTAATGGTTGATAATCTTTCCTACAGTTATTAGCTTGTATAGTTTATATCCATTTGGCAAGTTGTTCTATAGAGTGGCCTGCCATCACAATTTGGCACCTTGAATAAATACATTCACATCAATCCCTGATAATATAAGATGGTCTAATTTTAAATATCAGATTCCAATGAGACTGAAATATATTCTCAGAGAGAATAATTCTCAGAGAGAAGTGATTTTGAATGGCAAGTCATGAGAAGTTGGCATTAAAAATAAGTAGCTTTTATGTCAAGGTTGTCAAACCAAGATTTTTTTTGCCAATTCTTGGCTGAAATTCATTTTTATACCAGATGGCTTTGCTTTTTTAGATGTTTGTGAATATACTAGATAACCATTTCCTCCTTGGAATTATTCTTGCACCTTATCCTATGATGTCTCTTGTCCAAGATTCTAAATAAGTGAGGTTAATTAATTTGTTCTTATAAAGAGTTATTAGCTTGTTTTTTACTATTATATTTATTGTTATGCTACTCAATTCAACCATAAGTTTAATTTATTCATTTCTATAGTGGTATATGTGTGGCTTCTGTTGTGCCAATCTATAAAAATATAATTATGAAATGACATAGTCCCAAGTTATAAAGTTATGCAAACAGAACCCAGCAATTATAACACATATGATAATCCTACAAGGGAATGGTGCTTTAGATTTAATACATGTATGGAAGAGATAATTAGATATGCAATAATGAAGGAACACCTCATTGTAGGGAGTTTAACTTGAGATTTGAAAGATGAATGTGTTCAGTAGTCAAGAATGTGGAAAGAATAAAAGAGAAATGTATGAATGAATAAATGAATATATAAATGAGTTAATAAATACATCCTTATTCTATTTTAATACTCTTAAAATTTTCACATTAATGATTAATACAGGCATAATTTATTAAATTTGCCATTTTCATAGGGAATAGCATTATGTTTCCAAAAAAATAGCTTCTTTAGAATTGAAAACTTGAAATTTAATAGTGTTTTTTGGGTGATTTATAACTGCTATTTCATTATTAGAAATTTACATAAATATGACAAATATGTTGCTAACTATTGTTGGGAGTAAAAATATATGCAATGATCCAACCATACTTGAGATTAAATTAGAGTTTGTCCAAAAATATCATTACATGTATATTATTCTGTGCGTATATTTCTCTCAAAGGATAAAAACAGCAAAAATCATTGATAAGACCATAAACACTTATAATATGAACATGACATCATATGGTCATTTATAAATAGCATATACATTATGCTTGAACCATTTCTGGTAGGATTCATATGAATCTCTTGATTCAGACTGCATTTAATTCAGTTGTTCTCATGTTCAAATCCAATTCTATAATCCAAGGCTTATGTGAGTAAATAATGAAGACTTTAACAGCATAAAAGAAATATTTCTCATATTATCCAAATATCATATTTCTTATTTGCCCAAGCTGGACAGTCATTTTCTAACAAATTTTTCTGTACTCAACATAAAGAATTGTGGTGCAAGAAAATAAAGAACTAATGAAGAGACCCAAGATGGCAGAGGAGTAAGTGGAAGCTACATTAACCTCCTCTTAGGACCAAACTGGAATTACAACTACATTATAGAAGAATCATCCTGAATAACCAAGTGAACACTAGCTGGAGAGGTGCCTTATAACCACGGGCAGATGGAAGAAACCAAATCATAAAAGTGAGACTGGTAGTGAGTGAAGAGGAAGTGTGTGACAGCTGGCTGGGTTCCCACAGGTAGCAGATGAAGTTCTGGAGGGATATTACGGTGGACAGGGGTTTCCCCCCAGAAGTATGGGGTTTAAATTTCAATCTAGGCTCCTTAACCTACAGCACCAAAGCTGGGATAGCAATAGTTATATCTGACAAAAATAGACTTGTAAACCAAGGCTATAGTAAAAGACAAAGAAGGGCACCACATAATGATAATGGGAACAATCAACCAAGAATATATAACCCTAGTAAACATTTACACACCCAACATAGGAGCACCTAAATATGTAAGGCAAATTGACAGAAATACAGTCATTGTTGGGGATTTTAACACACCACTGACTTTAATGGACAAATCTTAGACAGAAAATCAACAAGGAGACAGTGACCTTAAATGACACACTAGATCAAATGGATTTAACTGATATCTTCAGAGTACTTCACACCAAAAGCAGCAGAATATACATGCTTTTCAAGTGCACATGGAATGTTTTCTAGGATAGACCACATATTAGGACACAAAACAAGTCTCAATAAATGTAAGAAGATTGAAATCATATCAAGTATCTTCTCTGACCATAATTCTATGAAACAAGAAAACAATAACAAGAAAAACACTGAAAATCACACAAAGGCATAGAAACTAAATATGTTATTAAACAGTGAATGGATCCACAACAAGATTAAGAAGAAATCAAAAGATATCTGGAAATAAATGAAAATGAGGACACAACAATATGAAATACATGGGGCACTAGAAAAGCAATCCTAAGATGTAAATTCACAGCAATACAAGCCTACCTCAAAAAACAAACAAACAAACAAAATTGTCAAATAAACAATCTAACTTTACACTTAAAGGAACTTGAAAAAGAACAAACAAAGCCCAAAGTGAGTAGAAGGAAGGAAATAACAAAAACCAGAGCAGAAATAAATGAAATAGAGCCTTAAAAAAGATACAAAAGATCAATAAACCCAAGATCTGGTTCTTTTAAAAGATAACAAGGTTGACAAACCTTTAACCAGACTCATCAAGAAAAAAAGAGAGAGGGCCCAAATAAATAAAATCAGAAATGAAAGAGGAGAAATTACAAGTGACCCTGAAAAAATACAAAGGATTGTATATGAACAACCATATGCCAACAATTTGACAACCTGGATGAAATGAACTAATGTCTAGAAACATACAATCTTCCAAAACTAAATCAGGAAGAATCAGAGAATCTGAATAGTCAGGTTATGCCTAATGAAATTGAAGCAGTAATCAAAACCCTCCCAAAAAACAAAATCCCTGGACCAGATGGCTTTATAGGTGAATATTACCAAATATTTTGAGAAGAACTAACACCACGCCATCTCAAATTATTTCAACAAATTCAATGGGAGGGAAGGCTCCCAAGCTTGTTTTGCAAAGCCATCATTATCCAAAATCCAAAAACAGATAAAGACACTATAAAAAAAGAAAATTATAGGCCAATATGCATGATGAAATAGACACTAAAATCCTTAGCAATATATTGGCAAACCAAATACAGCATGCATCAAAGAGCTCA
Organism: Mormoops blainvillei; assembly: GCA_004026545.1. Lineage (NCBI taxonomy): Eukaryota > Metazoa > Chordata > Mammalia > Chiroptera > Mormoopidae > Mormoops > Mormoops blainvillei. The sequence goes on along the minus strand of PVJD01003401.1, from coordinate 71,770 downwards.
TTCACCATGATCAAGTGGACTTTAGTCCAAGAATGCAAGGTTGGTACAACATTTGCAAATCAATAAATGTGATTCACCATATAAACAAAATAAAGGATAAAAACCACATGATCATTTAATAGATGCAGAAAAAGCATTTGATAAAATCCAGTGCCCATTTATGATAAAAACTCTAAGCAAATTGGGAATAGAGGGAACATACTTAAACATAATAAAGGCCATATATGATAAATCCACTGCCAACACCATACTTGGACAAAACCCACAAGCATTCCCCTTAAGATCAAGAGGAACAAGACAAGGATGTATGTGTTCGCATCTCTTTTTCAATATAGTACTGGAAGTTCCAGCCACAGTGATTAGACAAGAAGAAGAAATAAAAGGCAACCAAATTGGAAAGGAAGAAGAAAAACTGTATTTGCAGGTGACACAATATGGTGCATAGAGAACCCCAAAGACTCCAACAAGAAACTACTAGAACTGATAAATTAATTTATCAAAGTAGCAAGCAAAGTAGCATGATACAAAGTTAATATCCAGAAATTAGTTGCATTTTTATATGCCAATAATGAACTAACAGAAAGGGAAATTAAGAAAACATTCCCATTCAGAATCGCTTCAAAAAGAATAAAATACTTAGGTATCTAACCAAGGATGTGAAATACCTGTACTTGGAAAATTATGACACTGAAGAAATAAACTGAAGACACAAATAAGCAGAACAACACACTATGCTCTTGGATAGGAAAAATTAACATCATTAAGATGTCCATACTACTCAAAGCAATCTATAGATTCAACACAATCCCTATCAAGATTCCAATGATGTATTTCACAGAACTAGAATTAATATTTCAAAAATTTATATGGAATCACAAAGGCTGTATACAATAATAGTGATCCTGAGAAAGAAGTACAAATTTAGAGGAATCATGCTACTTAATAACAAACTTTACAGTAAGAGCATAGTAATCAAAACAGCATGGTACTGACATAAAAACAGACACATAGTCATTGGAGCAAAATAGAGAGCCCAGAAATAAACCCAAACCTTTATAGCCAGTTAATATTCAACAGAGGAAGTAAGCACATGCAGTGAGCTAAAGATAGTTTATTCAATAGTGCTAAGAAAATTGGACAAATATATGCACAAAAATGAATCTAGACCACCTTCTTATACCATACACAAGACTAAATTCAAAATGGATTAAAAACTTTAATGTTAGACCAGAAACAATAAAAATCTTACAAGAAAACATAGTGAAATCTTAGACACTGCTCATAGCAATATTTTATTGAATATATATCTCCAAGGCAAGGGAAACAAAAGAAAAAATAAACAAAGAGGACTACATCAAACTAAAAGGTTTTTGCACAGCAAAGAAAATCATTAAAAAAAATAAAAAGAAAAACCACTGAATGGGGGAACATATTTGCTGATATATCTGATAAAGAGTTACTATCCAAACTTTAAAAAGAACTTTCAAAACTCAGCACCAAAAAACAAACAACCCAATTTAAAAATTGGCAAAGGGCCTGAAAAGACACTTCTTCAAAGAGGGCATACAGATGGTGAATAGACATATGAAAGATGCTCAATGTCACTAATCACCAGAGAAATGCAAATTAAAACCTCAGTGAAATATCATCTCATACCTGTCAAAATGGCTATCATCAATCAATCAACAAACAAGTGCTCGTGAGGATGTGCAGAAAAGGCGGCCTTTTGTACTGTTGGTGGGAATGCAGATTGGTGCACACACTGTGGAAAGCAGTATGGAGATACTTCGAATATTAAAAATTGATCTGCCTTTTGACCTAGCAAACCCACTTCTGGGAATATATCTGAAGGAACCCAAAAATTAATTCAAAAGAACAACACCCCTATGTACACTGCAGTGTTATTTAAAATCACTAAGATATGGAAGCAGCCCAGTGTCCATCAGTAGATGAGTGGTTAAAACAACTGTGGGGCATTTACACAATGGAATGCTACTAGGCCATAAAAAAAACAAAATTTTACCCTTTGTGACAGTATTAATGGACCTGAAAAACATTACACTAAGTGAAATAAGCTAGTCAATGAAAGACAAATACCATATAATTTCACTCATATGTGGAATCTAATGAACTAACAAGGAAAATGGGGACAGACTATCGATGGAGAGAAGGATGACAACTAGGTTGAGGGAGGTCAGGGTGTGGAGGGATTGAGAAAATATGAAAAAGGGCTCATGGACATGGACAACAGGGTGGTGATTGCTGGGGAGCATAAAAGGGGACTAGATGGTAATGGGAAAAATATAATAAAAAATTGACAATCAAAAAAAAATAGACCTAGGGGAAGTACAGACTACTGAAATTAGAACTTAGGTCAGCCAGCAGAACGATAGAAGATAATAACAAAATCTCCACAAGGCTGGAAATGAAACTAGCTTGTAAGATTAAAATCAGAATATGTATAATAAATTCAACATTGTAAGGTTGATTTCACTGTTGGTGGAGGAGTGTCGATTATAATAAAATTTTACTTGCGTATAAGAGAAAAAGTAAAATGAAAATAAAATAAGCCATTTAAAAAATCTAATCAAGTGAGCGGGTATTAATGTCAGAAATCCATAACATAAATGCTTAAAAACTACAGAGCACAGGAGAACTGAATGTGGGAAGTGGGGAGTGGGTTGGGTTGGGGAGAGTAAGGAGGGAAAAACGGGGACAATGGTAATTGAACAACAATAAAAAGATAATAAAAACTTGTATTAAAATATAGAACACAGGTTCTCAATATGGCGATAAAGCTTACTTTATCATAATTATCTGAGGTGCTTGCAAGAAACGTCCCTGAGAGCTCCCCTAGAATTGCTAAATCAGCACCTTAGTGTGTAGTCGATGCTTTGAAGCATCATCATATGATTCTTATCACACTGTAGTGTGAGAACTGTTGATACAGAAAAAAAATTTAAATGTACATATATGAAGAAGGCATGATAAATCATCAATGTGAGACTCACATAACATGATTTTTCAATATGTTCTAGCACTTCTGGAAGATAAAAATAGAGCCATATGCATATTTATGTCTGGATTTATTTGGGGACAGTAATAACTCATCAAACTTCTCTAATTAGGCGCATATACATATACATATATAATGCTGCACATGGGAAGGGGGTATGAGTTTATAAGACTTTTTCTCCCTCATTTCCTCTAAACCTGCCTCCTTGAATTCAAGTAATTAAATATTTCTGAAATATTTCACAGGCATCTATTTGTTTTGGGATGACTAATTAATATGTTATAAAGACTGTACTCAAACTATACTGAATGGCTCTGGAAGACCTTAGGTATCATAATGTATCTAAAGAGAGGACACTCGTGAGACATGTAGCCCAAGACTCACTCCTAGAACTCACTAGTTGTATGATGGTAATTAAGGTCAAACTTTCCAGGCCTTAGTCTTATTATTATAAAATATTGCTACTATTGTTGAGTAATGATAATCTATTCAAACTGATGTTATCATAAAAACCAGTTCAATAATCTACGTGAAAATACTTGTAAATAAATTTTCCACCTGTATCTTAAATTTTAGTTCATGGCCTTATTTTCTACTTATTTGCTGATTTAGAAACCTCTGAATGGTTATAGGTTCCCCTTTTACTCTTCCACCACATATAATTAACTATCAAGTTTTAAGTCCACTTCCATCAATTCTGTCAATTTCATAGTAAACTGATAAATTATTTTTTCATGCTTCCAAGAAGATAACAGTAAGACAAGATGGAAGCCAAGTAATCGGGTCATAGACATGCAATGCAGTAACGCTTACATTATGGTTTGTAGATCATTATATGGAAATATATAGGTAGAGCACTTCACCTATTTTGGCCTGAGGATAGAGGGGTAGAGTTCTAGAATTTTTCAACTATTAGGTATCTCCTACACTGAAACATGAAAAATGATCACAACCGCAATGAACTACTCAAGTATCTTCACATTTAAGGTGACAGTACTTACATATTTGGGGGGAAAGAAAAGTGCCATGAGCTTTGCTTTTCTACACTCTAACATAAAGTAAATGAAGAGGACTTAGATGCAAACAGGGCAAAAAAAAAAACCCAAAAAACAAAAAACAAAAAGAGCACCTCTTTGTACAAAATTTTGAAGGTGGACAAGAAATCAAAACAAATGCCAAGATGATTATAAGTGGAAAATTTAATATATTGAACCAAGATCAAACTACTATGTAGAAAATTGAAAATTTACAGTTACTTTGGTTATGAAGTATCTGTGAAAAACTTGTGTAAGTATGGTCATTAGGAAATAAAGTAATAGGAAGAGTCACACATGGAAGCAACAGATATATAACCGAGAGAGATTATTGGGTTTTTCAATTTTTTGAGACTGAAAGAAGAAAAGTGCCGCCAGAGAGCTGAGAAGCTCTCAGAAGCCCAGTTCTGATTATGCAGCTATAATTTGTTTTTACGATGGAAAAAAGAGATGCCTAAAGCATGAGGGTGAGAGTCCAGGGAGCTCTCTGAAACGCACAACTTAAAAAATGTAAATGAAATGTATAAAAGATGAAAATAAGAATACAAAACTGAACACAAATATTAATGAGAAGCAGAGGTCTCAGAAAAAATAAGAATTACACAAGCTTAAGAACAACAACAAAAAAGTTACTTGAATCTCTGTTTTGACAGTAGGATGACAAAACCAAACAAACAAACAATACTAGAACTCCTTCTGAGAACAATGATCCGTGGTTAATGGATGACAAAGAGAGGGTAGAAAAAATATTTAATAATAATGTGACCATCTGTTGGTACTTGAATAGAGAAGATGGACTATTAATAAAAGAAGTCCCAGAGATGAAAACAATTGCTTAGAGAACAACTGTAGGTTCAGGGCCCTAATTCCATGTCTCCAATGCATTGTATTTCGCAAAACTGAAAAGACATAAAGTAATATATAATTTTTAAGAATATATTCTTAATCATCTTGCCACCTTCTTTTATCACAATGCTCCATAGTAAATATACAAAGAAACTCCAGAACAAGTTTTAGTGTAGAAAGTGATTAACTAAATGTAATGAAACCAGCACTGTAAGTTACTGAACCATGATCTGTCTGATGTTTTTCTGAGTCTCCCAGAACCAGTTTCTTATCTCTAGCCCCAAACCTGCTGAGGCTCATCACGGTGTCATCTTGCTGAGCTCACTGGCTCCAACTGGTGAAGCTGTATGGTGTTTATATTCAAGAAAAACATCTCATATTGTACATAATCATTAACATTTGATGTATTGTGAAGAATCTTTGTATTTGATAAATAAAAAGTATACAAGGAATATAATAATTTTCCTTGACATTTGAATTTGTATTTCTGAATTTCTTATAAAAGTGACAAATTTTCATCTGAAAAAGAGTAATAATCTTAAAATAATGGTTTATAAAAATTCATTTCTTAAATAAAAAATATTTTTATCAGCACCTCTCTGGTTCCACATACACTGTGTTTTAAGTGCAATGATTAAGACTTAGATTATATCTTTCCTTTGCTTTAAGTTTCCTTCCTGCTACTTCTTGTCTCACCTATTCAACACAATGGTTTTCACCTTATGTCAGACATTTCATATAATTATTAGATATAGCACATTGACAGCATTATCTGAAAATATTTATTTCAAAAATTTAGCTAGTGACATGATGTGTGAGATCTTCCCATATGCCAACATATACAAAACATTTAGTTAGAATGAGCGGTAATTTTGGGCTATGTACTGGAAATATGTATAAATTTATATTTATGAAATGAAAGATTTGTTCAAACCTAAAACTCAATCCATCTTACAAGTATCAAATTGTTAAATTGAAGTTCCTCTTAATTCAAAGGTTTTAGATCATTCTATTGTATCATTCCTGACTTTGTAAGGTTGTTTTTATTTAAATTTCAAAATGAATTAGTGTTTTTAGGAAATAAAAGATGTGTTAGAATGCTATTGCAGCTGTGATAAATTAGCACATACTTGGTAGTACAAGTAACACAGATTTGCATTTCAGAGGATTAAAATAAATTTCATCAGGTTAAAAACTGGGATGTCACAGGGCTTCATTCCTTTCTGGAAGTTTTAAGAGAGAATCTGTCTCCTACTTTTACTGTTTCTAGAGATTTCCCACATTCCTTAACCTGTGATTTCATCTTCAAAGCCCACGTGGACCGGTCAAGTCTTCCTCAAGTCACGTTCCTCCGACGCAGACTCTTCGGTCTTCCTCCTCCACATTGAAGGACTCTGTGGTTACACTGGACCTGTAAAGGTTATCTAGCCTAACCTGTCTATCTTAAGGTCAGCTGATTAACAACTTTAATTTCCCCTATAACCTTGATCCTACTTTGCCAGGAAACATACAGTATTCACACATCCTGGGAATTACAACATAGGTATCTTTAGGCAGCTGCGTTTCTGCCTATGACAGAAGAAACCAATTGTTTCCATGTCTTCTAAAATGCACATTTAAAATTTGTGTTAAAATTATTCAAAATATGATATTATTAGAATTAAAATATTTAATAAAAATGAGTCAGAACAGCTGCAGAAACAGGTTTTACAGAATGAGAGATTAAGTAGCTCAGTGAACTCTTGCTATGGCAAAGCAACAATTTAATTATATTAAAAATATTTCCAACTCCCTAGAAATCTCCCAGAAGAGGTGAAATGATAGAGACGGAAAATATATTACTGGTTGCTTAGCTGTGGCCAGGGTGAAGCAAAGGGGGAATAAAAGTTGCCTGCTTAAGCTGCCCAAGATTTCTGTCGGGGAGATAAAAACATATAATTTGATTATGGTGGTGACTGAATAATACTGTGAGTTTACTAAAAATATTGACTTGTATACTTTAAACAGTGAACTGCATTGTATGTGAATTATCTCTTTCTATTTTTTTATTATCAGGTTACAATGTTTGCATGTTGAATTTTTTTGCCACTTAAGGCTAAACGATATCAGCTTTTGACACAATTCATCATTCCTGGTACTGATATAGATGATTTCCTACTTTTGCTCTATTATTTATTTTGGAGAATTTAACTGCAACTAGATTTTCATTTAAAAGCCTAGAGAAGAGATGAGAAAAGTGGTATTTTGTTATAAAATTTATACATTCTGGCCTAACACAAAGGTAATCATACTTTTCGAAATTTATGTGTGAGCAATGTGAGAGCGTGTGAGCCAGGTTTGCAATCCTTGGGATGCAAAGGAAGTTTTGAAATCACTAAATTTTCTCGACCCATAGCATTTTCACTTACTTTGTCATAAAAGAACCCTAGTCCTTTTTTACAATAGTTTTGTTGTCAATATTGTTTTGTTGTTAGTATAACTACATGAGTGGGTAAATAAGCTATTATTTAAAATATTTAGTAATGTTCATTTTAATGCAAACAACGATCTAAACCAGATTATTTTCTGTTTATATTAGCTGATATTAGCTATTTTTTACAATATTAGAACAATTATTTTAGCTCTTCATGATAACTTTTAAAGCAAAATATTTCTTCCTCAGCAAAATTAATGTAATTTAAAATTATATGACATGGTAAATAGTACCAATATAATCTGAGACCTGAAATACATGTAGGGGAACAGAGATTATAGGTTATCGGATGATCTCCCGGCACGAATTGTTCGGCAGGATATTTTGACTACTGGTCTTTAGAGCATCACTAAAGTGATTTCTAGGTCAACATCTTACTTTTCATTTAATTAAAAAGTAGTGAGTGATAAAAATACTATGAGAACATTTTTACATTGATCTTGACAGTTTTTCCTATTAAATAAAAAATGCATAGTGATCAATATTGGATTATATTTTCTGATAACCTACCAGTTCCTTGTAAAAGATTTTATAGAAAAAAAAGTAACTGGAAACACGTTGAGAAGAAACCTACCAGAGAAGTTTGAATGAATGTTCCGCCAGGAAGGAACCTGTGACTTTTCTCCTAAATTTGTTAAAGCAAACTCCTCAAATTTATGAAACAATCTCTTGGGCATAGAGCAAAAAAGAACAATGTCAACTAAAAACTCCAACTTGAACATGCATATTAATCATTTATCCCTTCCAAAATCTCGCTAAAATGGTACTTAAAAATAAAAAGTCATTTGCATCAATAACAATAGTCACAGCAGACTTTTTTTTTTTTTTTAACTTTTTGGAAGAAGTAATTCAATTAGAAGAGTGACAACTGACTTACGGATGTGAAGAAATATATACTTTAACTGACTGCAGTGGGAGAAAGAGTGTGAAGAATAACAGTTTACCCCATAAAACCTCTTTAGTAGCTCAGCTTTTACACACAACCAGGTAAGATAAGTATTTGAAAGTCAAAAGACTTGTTGAAATTTTTATGCTGAACAGTGGGCAAGTCAATTGAGTCCTGGGAAACTCAGGTGTGCTGTTCTTCCACATTATGCAACCATACAACCATCATTACCTCTCCCCACCCACCCAACTCACTTCCCAACTCCCCAGCCAAAAGACCAGAGGGAAATTCTCTACAGAAAGTGAATCAGAGAGGCACAGCCCGCCCATTTCAGCAGAGGTTAAGGAGAGGTATGGTGCTGAAGAGTAGAAAATTCAGGGAGGGCATCTGTCTAAATGGAGGTAACCCACAACTTTTTCCTCCTGTGGATACTTTTAGAATACAGCTAAACATATACCAGCTCTTCAAAATACATACACACTCACACACCACATCACTCAAAACAGGAAATGGAACCCTAACAAAACCTAGTGGTTCCATCATCATCGTATTTGCTGTTTTCCCTACTCTACCGCTCTCCCTCGTGCTCTGCTAAAAGTGCAACACACATACGTAGGGATGTCGTTATTGTTCCCAAAATTATAAACACGTAACCCCAGATAGGCAGATAGGAAGTGGGGTATCAATTTTCCATATTTCTTGGCTGGTTTCCCTTAATCTTTGCCAAGTCCACACATTCCTTCTGTACTACATTTATCATGAGTGTTTCTCAGTATCTCGATTCTCTTGGGCATATGCTGTCTATTCTGTTATGGGAGAAAAGCCTAATCACATTCTTTGCATATCTGTGAAAACCAGTGTTATCTGGTGCTACATTTTGAACCTAAGCTAAGAATGTGTCATTTTCTGGTGGACTCTTTATGAGAATAAATGTCTTTAGCATAACTTTCATGTGATTTAGGGTTAGCCGATGCATCCTATAGAATGGACAGTTTCAGTGTTATTTTAGCATATTTATTTCAAGACTTAGGAAAAGGTAATATGTTAGATAGCAATACTTCCATGAAAGCAATGACCAGAGAGAGGTCAATGGAAAAAATTGATTTGACATGAAACATATGATATTCCATGAAAATTAGAATACACTGAACTGCAAGGGGAAGGGATTCTGTACAGTGAATGTGATCACATATGTATAGCTAATTGTCTCCATGTTCAAACCACATGTTCTTTTTTTTCCTCCTTTCAACATATTATCCATTCCTTCTTGGAGCTACTCAATTAATAGAGTCTTGAATGAGTCCTATTGCAACTAATTTCCAAACAAGGTCTCCAATAACCCACCATTGCTGGCATTCACCCCACTGTACTGTCCTCTCCCAGTAGCTGGATGACCCTGTGACTTATTTTAATCAGTAGAATGAAGTGATTAGACTCTGTGTCAGCCTTGCTTCTAAATCTTAAAAATGCCTGGATATTTCCATTTTTTTGTTGTCTAGAGATCCCTGAGAGGCCATATAAATAGTTCAACTTCCAGGGAGAGATGAAGAGGAGAGGATATAATGTTCCATAGAAAGAGAGAGAAGCCTTGCTATCCAGTGTCCAAGTGTCTCAGTGTCTCAGTGAAGCCTCTGGATGACTTTAACCCCAGCTGCCACTGGACTGAAACTGCCTAAGAGACTCAAACAATACCCTTCTGAACCTACTCAACTACTCAGTTTTGTGGCAGTTAGTTATGTAGCAATAGATAATTGAAATAAATCCAAAATTCATGATTACTTTCTTTAGATCTTAATAATTTCCTAATTACTCTCTAACAAATATAACCTTACCATTTACACTTAATAAAATTTTAGAATTCTATTACACAAATTACAAACCTGTTATTGTTAATGCAACAATGCTACAGTAGCTGATGTGTAAGTGGAATACTTAGCTATTTGCTCAGGTTCATTGTCTCCGACATAGCATTTACTTTAACCATGTTTGGCCTAAACACTATGTACATATAATTTAAAAATTCTACAGATTGAAGAGTAGAGGGGGATGCAGAGGTACATTTCAGATATTGACATGCCTATTTTTACTTCCCCCACCCTTCCTTCACAATCATACAGACAAAAATCACTATTTGTTTTATGCCCAATGATGAGCCCAGATTAAACCAGACTCAACAGTTCTGATGTAGATCAAACATCTACTAGGGATAAATCTCCTAGGGTAATATTTTCTAATTTCAGTAAAAATCAATGCTCAACTTCTACTAATTTAGCAAATATTTATTGAACATTTATACATGGTGGCCCCAGGTTGGGATTCAAAAGAAGATTGAAAAGTGAATAGGACACCATATATATCTTTAAAAATATATAGCCTAATATTTCTTAATGCAGTGAACCATCACTTGTGACTTTTCTGAAGAGCCCCAGCATTCTAGATTTCTAGATTGTCAAAGAACCTTTCTAATCTTGCACAAGAGTTGGGACAAATACTTCACAATCTTTTATAGGTCCTTATAACTACTTCTGCACAATGGTTAAATTTTACGAAGTGCTATCACAGAAAAAAGAACATGACATGAGAACACTTATTGATCACTGCTTGACATTAACTTATAGTCAAGGGTGAAGAAAATTGATGAAGATTATATTGCAGCTTCCTCTCTTTTAAATAAAACCATTTTAAATATTATTATGGAGGTGCAAAAGAAGATGGGTAAAAATATGGGTAAGCAACAAAAATATATTAGAAATTTTCAAGCCACTCAGATGTTAGCATAAAAAATTAGATATATTTATTATTGTATAAATCTAATTTACATATAGTACAAATGCTTCCTTGGCAATCAGTCTGGGAACAGACAGTCAATGAGATGTAAGTCATTTCAAAATGATGTATTATTTAGCCAAACACATGTAAGAACAATTGGTAGAACTTAAGCAACTCTGATTTTCATTACTTTTCCCAAGAATCCCAGCAGACTCCCCAGCTTTTTCTGTAGCAGATAGCATGGCTAACAGCTAAAATCACCATTTGAGTCATCTTCAATCTGTAACACTACTGCTTCCTATTTTACCACTTTTTCTACTGGGTCTTCACTGAATTTCCCCATCACTGTCACGCCATCTTGGCCACTCATTTGCTTGATACAATTTGTCTGTGTCCTATGCTGGGGGAAAGTGTCTTCTGCTTTGCCTGTTTCTCTCTCCCCTTGTACCTTCCTCGCATATTTATATATGAATATTTACTGTGTTCTCATGCACTACTGTGGCAAACATAAGATGAGGTACTGTCACACACATTAGTGTCATTTAATCCAAACAATAACTGGTGGAATGTGTGTAGAGAATCTTTAATATTAGAAAGAAAGCATTTGAACATTATATGGTATAAAGCCTGGTTCATACTTGGGAGTTTGCCATCTAGTAAGAAAGAAAGTTTATACTTTGTTTAAAGTTTTAAGGATGTGAATGTTTCAAATCAATGTTCTCTGATTGTTTAAACAAGGAAAAATGGATTGGGTCTGAGCTGTACTGTAACCATCAATACAACTTCGGTTAAATCTTGAAGAACTCATGAGATATGACAAACAGAAAGAGGAGAGCATTGAAATGAAGTGAGACATGAAGTGGGTTGGGAGTGAAGCCCCTGCAAAGATTAACAGTGGCATAATTGAGTAGGTATAAGCCTTAATAGGAGACAGAGCAAGAATTAAATTTTGATGGTGCTGTTTGTCAGAGGAAGGACTTGGATAACTTATTCATCAATCTGACCCTTCCCCAACTTATCACTGAAGTGTAGGCAATTTTATAAATATTAATTCTCTAATGTGTTTTGGGTAGCATTATTATCAGAGGTTCTACTCATTATTTGAGGATGTTAGAAACATTGTCTGTTAAATGTTGCAGGGTTGGTTAACAGCTAACTATGTTCTCCATAGTCAGATGAGGCTAGAGAATGGCTGCACTGTCTGGCAGATTGTGTGAAGCATTCACTATAGGAGACAGTTTGGGAATCAGATCCGCACACTCATCTTGTCTGGCCCCTTTCATATCACATACAGTCTCTGTCTGGCAGACCACATACAGATGAATGGATCAATCTATTCTGTGTGCTGGGCAGAGCAGGTTTCTGCAGAAAAGAAACTGAAAAGCAGACCTTCAGTTTTGCTCTTCGTCCTCTATTAACTTCCTCCCCTCTGAGAACCCAACCACTTGGGTTTGGTTTTGTTCCCCCACTACTGCCAAAGGTTGTTCTTTTTTTCCAAAGAAAAAATATAAACTTAATAAAAGATATTGGAAAATAACGTGTAAAGTACAGAAAGGAAAACATGTTGAAACACCATCTCTTAAAAATTGTCTAATCTTAATATAAAATCAAGGGAACAATTAGCCTTTCTTCCTCCTGCTACCTTTAACTAGTGGGAAGATAAGCTTGGTTTATCTTATCTAAGGCTTAATTAAGTTTGGCAATTATATTTCAGTTCCTACTAAATCTTGCCCTTTAGACTATGTCTGGCCAATTAGTATAAACACAGCTTCGCTGCTGACTTGCATATTCTTAGTAATGGAAGATGTCTGGTTTAACCAGAGCCCTAAGACCTCTGAGTAACTATTAAGAAATACTTCTTTATGATAATATTTTCAAAGCATAATTAGTAAGAAAGATGTTTTTCTGCACTACAGCTAACAATATTTAAGAAAAGGTTAACAGCAGATGACTAATCAGTTTTCTTGTGTTTTTCATAATAAATATTCAGTATTAAATTTAAATCCCTGTGATATAGTTTCACTGTAGTGATCATAATACCTTAGTAAAGTAATTAGTGACTGGAATAACTGTACAAGATATATTATTTCAAAATCATTTTAAAATAATACATTTCTTGAAGTAGAATTTATGAAATAAAAAATAATTTTCTAGGTCTAGATTGATCCCTAGTTTTTCGATGAGGATGAGGAACAAGGTAACTCTAGGTGGGAGTTCACGCAACCACACCAATATTGCATTTGGAATCGATCATTCTTTATGTTGACAGGCTTTACTGTGCACCGTAGGATGATGAACAGAAGCTTTGATCTCTACCCACTAGATGCCAATAGCATCCCCTTTGTAGTGACAACCAAAACTGTCTCCAGCCACTGTCAAATATTCCTTGGAGGGAAAAACTGTCTCTTTTTAAGAACCACTGATCTAGATAAAAATATGATTATAGGATGCCAGTCTGAAAGTTATAAGGGATAGCATTCATTTATTGAGCATCAGTTGAGTGGCATCCATGGGCTGGGAATATCCTGTACAATAACTGTCATGTGGAAAATGGCTTGAATGAAATGGTGGCTTCCACACAGATTATCCCAGAAGAACAGAACAGAGTCATGGAACACATTAAAATGTGTTCAGATTATACGGTTAATTAATTCAATGTAAAACAGCTTGTAAAAAAACAGGGAAAATTGGAATAAAATATGCTAACAGATTTACTATAAGGTTCAAGTATGCAGATCTGAAGACAACGTTATGTGCTGTCTTTCTCTCTGACATAGTTCAATCTTACACTTATGATTGAGATTTGATCAAGGGGTCTCACAGATAATAAAAAACTGAATGGAAAAAACACATGGTCACAGATATAGTTCACCAAGTAGCTGCTAAAGAGCTCTGGGTTTTTCCTGCATATTCTGAGCAGAGTACATATAGACCCATAGGAAATTTTACTCGGTATCATCAATAGGTGACTGATTTAAGAATAACATAGCTAACATTTCCAAACTGGCCTAATAGAATCTTACTCATTCTGTCACTTTCTATCCAAAAGTTACACAATTGTTTGCTCCACCATAACTTAACTTTATTCTCTCTTTACCCTGCTTACCAATCACTAACTTCTTTAGTATTTATCCTCTCACAAGCTACTTGAATATTCATTATCTATATTTTTAATATATCCTATGAGGTTGGTTTATTATAAGCTACTAGCTTACCATCTATGTTTAATATTTCTTATACATATAAGCTACTCCATACATTTTCTTTCCTTTAAACAAAATTGGATATTCAAAAACAAAACTTGTACTATAATCATATAAATAATAATAACTAATTTTAATGGAAAATTAACTCAACTTGCTTAATATTACCCAAATAATACATTTTGTAGAGAGGATTAAGGTCCAACTGTATCTAAACCAAATTTTCTTTGTTTGTTTTGCTTCACTAACTATAATATGCCACCCTTCTGAACAAGGATCTCTAACAAAAATCCTAGTAATGTATGATTGAGTTTTTCCATTATACATTTTTCTCCATATAATTAATTAAGAAAGCACTTGAAAGCAAGAAAAGCATATATATGCTTGCTATATTTATATCAAGGCAGCATTGGCCTTAAAGTTTTCTTTAGCCCTGCTAAGCTTTAGACGAACTTTTTGCTGACTCTAGGTCCTGACCTCCCTTTTATTAGAGCATTTACATTAGAAAACTTGTAATTGTAAATTCTGTATTTTCCTCTTTATGATAGATATCCTTTTAAAAGCCTCTTGCTGATTTTGAAACCTAGGAATTTTTTTTTTTTTTTTTTGTCCAAGATCTGGGAGTCAATCCTTAGAAATGTAATTATCAAGAAAGATAGAGAGCTTCTATCTCTTAAGTTTCTGTGGTAGTCATAGACTAACTTGGTAAGCACCCTACTCCAAGTTGTAAAACTGCATCCTGTTATGAAAATAAAAGAAAGTTTGCTTTTCCTTTGGGTAAGATCCATTAGCAAACACAGATGGTCTTAGATGTATCCATCCCACCCTACACCAGCCTTACAAAACTCCAACCCATTCCACTGCTCTAGCCCTGTTTAGCTCAGACTGAGTTCTGGTCTCTTTCCCTTACTGCAATAAGCTTGAAGAAAGTCTTCCATATATATATAATCATTATTTTCATTCTCTTTATCATATACCTGTAGAATCCAATGTTGTGTATGCCAGGAGCACAACACTTCCAAGGACATTAAATGATTGGATTAACAACACTCATTCTATACAACCACTGCTGGACCTATAGGTTGATGGAGTAGCCCCCAGCTCAGGTCTTGTTTCTCCTTCAGTGGCTTCATGTCTTCAGCCAAAATCTGGTTATGGAGAGCAGGACCAATAAAATGTCATTTGTCAGATCAAGATAGCATAAAGTATATAAAACAAAGTGGTGTCACTCAGGTCAACCAAAATGTCTGCCAGTCAGCCCTGACACTTTTCTTCAAGAGGGAAACTACCTAAATCAGGGCAGACACAACTGGCAAGGAGACAAACTTAAGATATCTGCACATGTGATCAGAGCAGCCATGTCTGCAGAGCAGGACCAAGCATAGATAGACTCCTAGGTAAATGCCACACTTGCCAGCAAGGATGTCAAGCCATTTATTGAAAGACCAAGAAGGGTGGAGATCACCATTTTCAAGGCATAACTGAGGCGAGCTCCAGAACACTGCTGAGACGGCCGAGCTCCACACCCTAGAGCACTGCTCCACGCCATGCGGATCTCCCTTGGCATCGACCTCCAGAGGCTCTGCTCTGCCATACTGAAGACTCAGTCTGCCCTACTGCCCACCTGGCTCTAGAAATCCTTCCTTGTAAGATGCTGACAGCTCCCTTGCGCACCGTGCTGTCTCCTAGACTTGCAGACTGAAACTCTGGGACTCGGGTTCGTTATTCCCCACTGATTGTGTGTTATATTCCTCTTAGACTGTTAGTGTGTGAGTAAGATATTAATGTATGTTGATGTTCTACTTTGAGTGAACCTGTATTCAGTAAGTTGAGTGAATAGCATAGTTACTGTGTGTGACTCTTGTCTATTCCTTGGTGCTGGGCCGCTTAGCAGGCAGCCAGCAAAGCAGTTGCCCAGCTGACTTATAGGAAAGAGTATATCACGAACATATGCTCATGACATTTGGTGTAGTCGGCACCAACGAATGCGAGAGTGGCTAGCAAAACAGATCCATAATAAGGCTGAAAGAAAGGAAGCTGGACTGTTAAAAATACTTGTCCAAGTATAGCTGGTTAAGGTGGCAGATGGAATTAGCATATACTAAAAAATTATATAAAGTAGCTACTAAACTTTTGTGAAAACATTAACCTTAGGAGAGAAACTTAAAAAAGGTCTGACTCTTAAGAGGACACCAAAAACTCTCCTGCCAGTGTAAGATCCTGGTATGAGACTGAGGTGTAAGTTCATAAGAAACTGCCTATACAAACCACTGAGGTTATACGGACAGACCTCACTGTTCCAAGACATTTGGAACTGCTCACCAATAGAGCTGATAAAAAAGAAGTGCTGACATTGCTCCTGAAGATATTGTCCCAGGCAGAGAAGGACAGTCATAAAAGCAAGAGTTTAGTGTGCAGAACAATACAGGGAAGTAAGTCAGCTGATAATATTCAGGTTATTTTTGATGATGACCTAAAAATTTTCATGTAGAGGATCCAAGAGAATATGACCACCCATGGGGTGACCTATATGCTGCCCAATCGGTAGTTTTAAGGAAGCAAATAATAAGATGATAGTTATGACCAAGGAGGGCCACAATACATAGAGGTAGGCAGAGAACATGTCAGACAGGAACTGCAGAATATGAGAATAGATTTTCAGCAAGAGGACATGACAGATGCAGCTTGTCTAGCTATGATTTGGGAAAAAGGAGCCAATACTATTTTACTCACCAGGACAGAAATGAGACAAATTTCAGGCATTTCAGAACAAATTGCAGTTAACAGAGCTTTACTGGAGCTAACACACAGGGGGATAAACCAGTTCTTAGGTGGTGGGACTGGAGAGCAAGGACATGAGAGCAGCACACCCCACAGCTGACATGGGAGCACATGGAGATCACGTGAAATGGGCAGGTCTGAAACAGGCAACCGATATCACCAGAAGACTTTACGACCGGTCAGGAATAAATACGTCTTCGCAGATACCAGCAGCCCCAGGCATGAAAAGGCAATTCTTAAAGGTTCTGGTCTTCACTTAAGAGTCAGACCTTTTTTAAGTTTCTGTCCCAGGCCTAAAATCTTCATAAAAATTTGGTAGCTACTTTATATAACTTCTTTGTGCATGCTAATTCAATTTACCACCTTGACCAGCTATCCTTGGACACATTTTATTTTTAACAGTTCAGCTTCCTCCCTTCAGCCTGCTTTTAAACATGCCATACATACAGCTGTGGCTCAGGTCAGGATGGCTGAGGACATATTGAATATATTTAAGTTAACATCTGAATTGAATGGCCAATCCAAATTCACATTTAATGCCAAAATATAGAAAAATAGATCAGGACCCCCGGCGTGGAATAATACTCCAAGGCAGAACTTTAACCAAGGGGCAAACAATAACAGAAATTGGCAAGCACCCCAAAATAGAAATTGGCAACAACCAGGTATGACTTATCAGCCTCCGCCTCAAAGAAAAATTGGTTTCCTAATAGAATCCAGAGACAGGATAAATTTATAACCAGAAACAATAATGCAGGTCAGGATTTTAAGCTGAGGCAAAGCAACATGAAACAAATCCAAGGATAGGCCAGAAAATTTGTTCAAAACTTCTTTTCAAAAAACGGTCAATCCCAGGCTTAGACCTGGAGTAACATATACTAGACAACAGGCCTTATATTAAGCTTAAAATCCTTGTAAATAGTCAGGAAAAGGTAGACACACAATCCCAAATAACCTAAGTTAAAGATTTTAAAATAGAAACAGAATTTCTATTAACTTAGAAGGACTAGTGGTAAAATTACACATTGCTTTGCTATCAAATTCTTTATTCTCAGATATAATTTAGAACCTTTAGAAGAGGATATATAGCACCTACTGTTGCAAATATGTTAGGAATGGATAATTTACCAATTTTATTAGGAGATTTTATTCCATACAAAACCCTCAAACTATATAAAATAAATTTAGCACAGGTAAAAATAGAGCCAATTGTGCTTCCTACAGCTACATTTACTGAACAATACCGCCTTAAGGGAGGACATAAAGAAAAGAAAGAAAAAATACAGGAACTTTTAAAGGAGGATATCACAGAAAAAGGGAGATCTCATCTATATAACAGCCCAGTGTAGCCAGTTCTTAAGCCTAACAGCCAGTATAGATTAACTATAGACTACAGAAATCTTAGTAAGTTTCCACCTAAAATGAATAGAGCCCTGCCGGATGCTGAGGAAGTCATAAATAGAGTTATAGCCAGAAACTCTAAGTATTTTGTCACTATTGACATGTCCAACATGTTCTTTGCTATGCCTATTGCATAAAAATCCAGAAACTACCCTACATTCAGTTGGGAAGGTACACGATACCAGTTTAAAAGACTGCTGCGGGGACATTTAAATAGTCCAGTCACAGCTCATACAGTATTAACCTCACAAATAGATACCATGAAATTTAATTCCTTAATCATCTCTTATATAGACAACATCATCATAATGCAAGACAATCCAGAGCTCTTGAGAAAGGAAAAAGGCAGGCTAATTGAGGAATTTAGGGCCAAAGAGTGGGCAATTAATAAGGAAAAGACCCACAGCCCGGATACATCAGCAAAATTTTTAGGAATACAATGGTCACCTGAAGACAGAAAGGTTACAATTCAGCAATAGATAAAATAATGGCACTAAAAGAGCCTATGAATAAAACTGAGGCACAACAATTAATGGGGCTCTTTGGCTGTTGGAGACAATGTATTCCTTACATGGGGCACATACTTAGACCTATGTATGATGTCACCAGAAAAGCCTGTGATGATGAATGAGGTGAAACCCAAAAGCAGGCCTTCAAATTAATGCAGGAATATATCATGACATTTCAGCAACTAAGTTATCCTAAAAAGGGTGATCAAATCAGATAGGACTTAACATACTCTAACACTATGGCACTTGGGCCCTATGGACCAAAAACAGCCAAGATAAGTTATTTAAACTTTTTGGTTTCTGGACCAAACACTTTCCATATGCCTCAAGCAAATATTCTAAGTTAGAAAAATTGTTATGGCTTCTTTCTAAAGCACTAAAACCTACTGAGCTTCTCACGGGTCACACCCCAATAATTATAAGATCTCAAATACCAGTGTTGGCCTCGGCTCAACTCAGTCCTGAAGAAGTGGCAGGGGTAGCACCAAACCAGAAGGTCCTGATGGGGAAGTGATACATCCAGAACAGGGCTGTAACTGCACAAAGACAACCAGGTTTCCTCACTGAGGAAACTCACCAAGCCAGAGAGGGGCTTGCCTGAAATATTTCTGAGGGAGGAGCAAATCCATGCCCCCATAGGGAAATAGGGCCCCTCCTGGTCTGACTCTCTGCCTAATCCCTGGTTTGCAGAAGGTTCCTGAGTCGCTGAAAGTGGACACAGCAAATGGACAGCAATAGCTTTCCGACCTGCAGATATCAAAGCGCTGAAGCTCACTGGTGAGTCAAAATCAGCACAACGTGCTGAACTTGGTGCAGTTGTGTGGCCGGTGAGACACTCATTAGGAGAAAAGCAAGAAGCTATTTACATCTCTACAGATTCATGGACAGTAGCAAATGGTATTACAATTTGGTCTCAAAAATGGAGAAAAACAGATTTTAAATTTAATGGCAAGTAGGGACGTCTGGTCCAGAGCCTATTGGTTGGAACTATTTGAGGCCAGTAAGACAGTTAACGTATATGTAACACATGTCTCTGCTCACCAAAAAGACTGATTCAAAGGAGGCAACTTTAAATAACATAGCGGATAGATGAACAAGGGAGGAGGCACCCAAAATGGAGCCCCCCACAAAGGTAAAGAAAATCACCTGCTAAATTTAAGGATGTGAAGTCTACCTAGCCAAAGTACCCCCAATAACTGTAATTAAAAGGGGCAATGAATATTCAATTAAAACATTTATGAGGTATGGAGAACAACCTCCAGGAGCAATCCTAAGACTTCACAAAGAATTTAGACATTTAGGGACACATGCATTATATAGTTGGCATGAGAAAATAAATCTGAAGTTTCCATGGTAAAAAAACCAGGAGAGCTGAACCAGGCTGCAAGGAATGCACACAGTTTACTGAGCAACACAGAAGGAAATCACCGTCTTATACCTGTAAGCCAAATGCATTAAACTTTATATGTCAAACTGACTTTGTTGGACCTATGAAGACAGGTTTTCAAAGGAAATATGCCTGGACCATGGTAGATGCACACTCAGGGATAGGCATACTGTAGCCTGCAAGAACCCTGATGCAAAGGCAGCAGCACAAACCCTGGCTAGATGCTACAGCCACTATAGGGCACCTAGAACTATAGAAAATGGCGTACTCCACCCATCTGTGTCTTCTGATAAACGTCTTGGCCCTCCTGCTGGGAAGTGTGGAATTTCCCCAGGAGCCTATCTATCAGTGGTCCCGTTTTTCAGACACAGCTCTTTTGGTCACATATGCAGTTACCTTAGGTGTGTCTCCTTGCCAGATGTGTCTGCTCTCACCTGGGTAGTTTCCCTCTTGAATCAAAGTGTCACGGCTGACCATCAGCCATGTTGGTTGACATGAGTGACTCCACTTTGTTTTATATACTTTATGCTACCTTGATCAGACCAATGTCATTTTATTGGTCCTGCTCTCCACACTGTGTATAACTCAAAAAGAATCCCAGGGTTCAGCAGACCTACTTGCCCTCATGGTCCACACGGAGGTAGAACTGCACATCAACCACTACAGAGTTGAACGCTGCCTCCTAGGTGCTTTCCTGTGCCCTCAGACTGATATTGGCCAGGATGGAAGAGGCCCTGATCAACAGGCCCTAAGCACTACTGACCCCAGCATTCCGGATTTCTCAGTGTCCAACCAGGCACTGCCAGCTATCCTGCTAAGAGGTAGCCTGAAGGATGTGTACCGGGTCTCAATTCAGAGAATTCAGGCCGATGAAGCTCAGAGGAAGTCAGTGTAGATGACCAGGCACGCAAAACAGAAACAATAGCTACAGTTGTTCCAATGTCTGTTGGAGTTGGACCCCGGTCACGCAGTGTCTTCATGTTGGAGCAGAAGCCAGTGCTCGTTGCGAGTAGCTACTGTGCCTCCATGAGCACCGCACACGTGGAGAAGCTCGGCAGCTTGGCTTGAGCTGCTTCTAGATTCCCTCACTTCCACCACATCTTTACCTACGTCTATGCCAAACCCCTAGGGGTTTTCCACTACAATGGATGACCAAGACCCCTTCCATACAAGCTTTAGAAGGGGGCTGCCAGCTAAAAGGTAATTCTGACATTCCCTCAAATTGTTGCAATCTAACCTATGATAAAACACTTAATCATCTAACTCTGCATTAAACACCCCGTTAACTTCATTTACCATTGCACTGGGCACTGTGAGCAAAACTGAAAAAAAAAAAAAAGCGAAGTAAACCCTTCATTGACATACTTAAAACTGAATTCAGGAAACAAGATACAAATTCAATAATTAACCTCAAGTGCACACTCCTGAGTACTTCAACCTGAGTTCCAAGAACACAGACATCAGCAGGTACCGAAGTAGTTTTGAGACAATCACTCTACCACAGTGTGGAGTATAAAGTGGAGTGAAGTAAAGATTAGTTGAAGAAATACCTACCTGTAAAAGAGGCTGTTAAAAAGTTCCAAGGAAGAGATAAGGAAAGCATGAACCGGGGCACTGGCAGTGTAAATGGAGAGGGAAATTCAGATTCAGGAGATATTCAAGAGGAAGGATTAATAAGCAAAAGATCGGATAAGTGAGATGAGGGAGAGATCAGGGGTGAAGATTGGCTTCGAAATTTCTATCTCGGGAAACCAATGTCTGTCATGCTTCCTGAGATAGAAACACCAATTGACCGTCCTCAAGGTTTCCACGATGTGCGGGTTCCCAGGCAGTTCCACTGTGCTTTCAGGGAGAAGTCATCCTGATATCTCAATTACTGTAAGGATGTGTCAGTTAGAGTAGAAAAAGACAGCATCAGTAACAGGTCACCTGCTTAACAAGACAGTGTATTTCTCACTGCCAGAACTTGAGGTAAAGTGTTAAGAAGCTTTCACATTAGTTGACGTGGAGACTTCATATTTTATTCTCCTTTTTCCCTTGCCATGCATGATCCCAGAGCTTTAGTTTTTCAAGTAGATTTGCTAGGCCTATGGCATTTTATTTATTTTATGGCTACATGTGTATATTAGGTCAAGGCTGTCCTATTATAATCATATGGCGACAATTACATAATCATTTCCACTAAAGGCATTTATTTAAGGATTACAGAAAAAAACTAATAAATAACTCAAATTAATCAAAATAGTAAAGAAACAAAGCAAAACTCTTACACACTGGAGTGAGAGTCAGGATATTCTGCTGCAAGTGTAACTCCTTTTATAAACCAGCTGCCCCCTTTGGATATCAGCTCCCACCAAATCCACCACAGCTGTAATATCTTCTCCGAGCATTCATTTACCTTGTGTTAATGAATGAAATCTAGTTTCTCTTGGAGACACTGTGTCACATGGGCCCTACTATGAAATGAGGCCTGAAGTTGGAGTAGGTGGATTCCTTAAATCTCTTTGTCACCTTTAAACTATCTTTTCATTTTCCTTATGTGCCCATAACATTTTAATCTCATGTTAAAAACTAAACTATCCACCTTACCCTGGATCCCCAGCTGCCTTTGAGAGTGGCTGTACAACTGTGTGCTCCCACCAGCAGTCAATGAGGGCTCTTGTCGCTTCCCATCCTCGCAAACACCTGGTGCCGTCAGTGTTCCAGAGTTTGGCAGTCCTAACAGGAATGTAGCAGTATCTCATTGCTGCTTTAATTTGCATTTTCCCAATAACACGATGTGGAACATCTGTTCACATGATTATTTGCCACCTATCTATCTCCTTTCATGAGATGTCTGTTAAGGTCTTTGGCCTATTTTTTAATTGGGTAATGTATTTTCTTATTGCTTTGTTTTAAGACTGCTTTATATATTTCAGATGTGTCTTAGCAAATATTTTCTCAGTCTGTGACTTGTCTTCTCATTTTACTGCTATTGTCGTTTTCAAAAAAGTTTTAATTTTAATGAAACTATGTTTACTAATTATTTCTTTCATGGTTCATGCCTGTGGTGTTATATCTAAAAAGTCATCACTGTACCAAAAGTTATCTGGATTTTTTTCCTTCATTATCTTCTTGACTTACAATTCTGCATTTGCATGTTGGTCTGTGATCCATTTTGCATTAATCTATGTGAAGAGTGTAAGTAAGGTCTGTGTTTGGATTTGTTTTTTTTTTCACACGTGCACGTCCAGTTTTCCAGCACCGTGTGCTTAAAGACTATCTTCACTCCTTTGTCAAATATCAGTTCACTGTGTTTATGTGGATCCATTCCTGGGTTCTTTATTCTGTTACATTGATCTATCTCTTACGTACTGTCTCAATCACTGTAGCTTTATAATAAGCCTTGAAGTCAAACAGTATCATTCCTCCAACTTCATTCTTCTCCTTCGATATTGTGTTTACTATATCTGGGTCTTTTACCTCTCCATATAAATTTTAGAACTAATTTGTCAATATCCACAAAAATAACTTTCTGGAATTTTGATTGGGATTGTATCAAAATTATTTATCAAAAATAAATATTTATCTCAATAAATGTCACTCAATTAACTTAATTAAAAATAAATAAATAACATGATCTATTTGAGGAATTTATTATATACATACACATAAGTTTATTTCATGTTGTCTGAATAATCTGTTAAGAGTTTAGTATTATTAAGAGCATTCTCTTCTGATAGGGCTATCAGAGTATTATGGTGGAAATAAAATGAGTTTTGGATTTAGAACGCACACATTTTCATTCAAAAATATTTCTTATATTTATTATTTGACAAATATTATTTATGATCTTGGATCACAAATAAAAAACAAACAGACAAGATATGGAAACAACTAAAATGTCCTTCAGTAGACTATTGGATAAGATGTAGTACATATGTATATACAATGGAATACTACTGAGCCATAAAAAGATGAAATACTGCCATTTGTGACAACATGAATACACCTTGAGAATATTATGCTAAGCAAAATAGGTTAGCTAGAAAAAGTTAAGCATCATATGATTTCACACATAAGTGGGATATAAAACTGAAAGCAACAAATGTACGAAGCAGATAAATAAACAAACAAAAATTCACAGACACAGGCAACAAGGTGGCTATTACCTGAGGGAAGGGGGTGTGGGTCAAATATATGCTGATGGAAAACTTGACTTTTGGCGTTGGGCACACAATAAAACATACACATGATATATGTGCCATTGAACTGTACACTTGAAACCTTTATAATCTTATTAACCAATGTCACCCCAATAAATTTAATTTTTTAAAGTTAAAAAATAATGATATTTATAAATTTTATTTTTTTATTTTCCTGTGTTCAATATTCTATAAGAGAATTCATTACACATTCCTTAGACATTCATTCAACTCATCCTCAGCTAGACAACTCTTTCCAACTTTGCAATAAATCACCATGAATCTTCATTTATCAGTCTTTACAAAAGGTCCAATTTAACTCCTTCTCTGAGTTTGTCTTCTAAAATTTATCATTACCACTTGAGTTTCTTGCTACACATTTCAATCTCTCCAGAAGGTATCGAGAACAATCTGCTAACAACTGAAGATGGTACACCCTAATTTTAACAGATACAAGCCAAATCTCAAGCCCAGTGTAATATGCCTGACACGGTATAATGTAAAATGTGATTGAGTCTATAATCAGCAGGAAAGAGTACTTGTGTTAAAAAATATTTCCAGAGACTTGGGAATAAGAAAGAATAACTATTATTTTTTAAAGCTCTACATCAGTTTCTCAAAACATTACCATGTATTTTTCATAAGGGGGGGTGCTATAATTCTTTGAAACTTAGGTAACAGTGGGATTAGCCACCGTGGGTTCATATGGACAAAAGGTTCATGCCTCAATCAATTTTAAGCCAAAAGGCTAGTAGATTAACAAAGTTTCTAGCTTGTCAAGAACGGTAAAGGTGGAGAGGTGGGGGAAGCAGATAAATGGATGGCTTGAGATAATTTGAAAAAGAAACTCAAATGAATATTTTTCAAATGTTGATATTTAGTTCTTATCCAGGGGATTCTGAGAGTCAAGACAGATATCATGAAAAATCATGGAAACTATACCATTCAGTGAATCTGCATTCTCCACATACTTTTAAAATTTGTTTTTCAGGTAGGTGGGATGATTCTCAGGTTCTAGTTAAGCTAATGCAGACCAGTAGCATAAGGCATATTTTTCAGTTATCTAGATTTATATTTTTAGGTATTGTACCTGCCACTATTGCCACTAATTCTTAACTTCCTTTAGATAATAAATACTTTATTTTTTATAAATGAAAATACTTTAAATTTTAAATACTCATAAAAATGTGTCCCTTGTTATATATATTCAATTTACTTTCATATGTTTTAATGTGATTTCTTTAATCTCCATTTCCTTCAAGTTTCTTCTAAAATGATTTTAAAAGAAGATAGTATAGTGGCTTTGATTAAATTTTATCTCAGTGTTTCACTGTTTCCTTTATAAAAGTTTAAAATACTTATGATGTACAATCTCAGTCTCAAATAATTGGAAAGAAAAACATCCTCCAATTTTATTTTTTACTTCACTAAGAATATAGAATAAATATAAAACTTTAATGCTTTCTTTGATTTTACCAATTATACATGCATGCACTAACTCATTTAAATTAGCTTAAATAAGAGGATGTTTTCAAAAAAATGTATTTACTCTAGTTTTACTACCAACCCCATTGCAACATGAGCCTGGAAGAAATTATGTTTTTATTCTTTTTTAGGAAAAGGAATTTCAGCGTATATAGAAATATAAATCAGCACTGAAGCTCATAAGCATCTGATGAACACTCTTGCTATATTTCAATAGTCAAGAGCAACTCAACAACAACAACAACAATAACAACAAAAATACCCAAATTAAAAATAGATAAAGAAACTGAATGGATATTTTTCCAAAGAAGACATACAAAAGACCAACAGATATATCACAACTTGCTTAATATGAATAATCATTAAGGAAATGCAAATCAAAACCACAATGAGATATCACCTCACACCTGTTAGGATAAATTTTATCAAACAAATAAAAGATAAATGCTGAAGTGAAATGCTTATACACTATTGGTGGGAATGTAGATTGGTGCAGCCACATGGAAAACAGTATGGAGGTTTCTAAAAAAAATTAAAAATAGAACTACCATATAATCCAATAATTCCTCTTCAAGGTATATATCCCAAATAATTAAATCAGGATTAGAAAGACATACCTATATACCCATGTTTATTTCAGCATTATTTCTAATGGCCAAGATACGGAAGCAACTAAAGGTTCACTGAAGGATGAATATATAAAACAAATGTGATATATGCATACAATGTAACCATCTTCAGTGTTTAAAAAGAAGGAAATCCTGCTATTTGTGACAACATGGATGAACCTGGAGGACATTATACTAAGTAAAATGAGGCAGACTCAGGAGAACAAAGACTACATGATACTACTTGTATAATGAAATTAAAATAATCAAACTGATAGAAGCCAAGAGTAGATTGGTCATTGCTTGTGCCTGGGGGGAAGGGAAAACAGAGAAGAGGTATTAGTCAAAGGTACAAAGTTTTGGTTATAGAGAGTGAATAAGTCCTACAGACTTATAGAGGGTGATTAAGTCCTACAGAGCTACTGTAAAACATAGCACCTACAGTTAACGATTTTGTATTGTATACTGTAAAATTTATGAAGAGAGTAGATTTTATGTTAAGTAGTTTTATCACAAAATAATAACATATAAATCAATAAGACGGTGAAAGGAATCTTTTGAAGGTGATGGATAGGTTTATGGTGTAGACCGTGATGATAGTTTCATGGGTATATAGTTATCTCCAAAGGCATCAAGTTGTATATATCAATTATGTAGAACACTTTATATGTCAAAAAGAACAAAGAAAAAAGAAACAGATAGTCACTGTTGAAGCTCATGAAGTGCCTGATGAACATTCTAGTTAAATTTTGGTATCAAGCGATTTTATATTTCTTCCATCTTAAAGTAATAACAGGTATCAACTTCTGGCTATCCTCATAATATTAACAGGAATATTTGCACTTATTATTTCATTGATGTTTAGAATATCTAAATAGCATTACTTTCTTTTTCAAAACCAAAAACTACTTTATTGTGATTAAACTGAATCTGCTCTTCATCTTCTTTGTTTCTAAAAATGATTTAAAGGTTTATTGCCAGATTTTCAACATGCTTGAAAATAATGTCTATGACATTTAAAATTTTAGTTGAAAGATTTAAAGTTCATTTTTTAGAAAGATTTATTTATTTATTTTTAGAGAGAGGGGAAGAGAGGGAGAACAAAAGGGAGAGAAACATCAATGTGTGCTTGCCTCTCACGTACCCCCCCACTGGGGACCTGTCCTGCAACCCAGGCATGCGCCCTAGTCTGGGAATCGAACCAGCGACCCTTTGGTTAGCAGGCTGGCTTTCAATCCACTGAACCACAACAACCAGGGCTAAAATTCATTATTTATCTTCAACTATACATTTTATAGTCTATTTTTCAGGCTTTTTCTTGTTTGGCCCAAATTTCTTACTTTCTCAATATCATCCTGGATGACCTAACTAGCAGAGCAGGACAAGAAAATAAATAGAAAGTATATAGGTTAGAAAGAGTAAACAAAACTCTCAGTATTTGTTCATGGTATGGTTACTATTGAGAAAATATCAGTAACAAAGTTAGAGAACATCATTTAAACCAAGATACCAATGGCAATTGCAAGTACAAATATATGGTGCCTGAAAATAAATCTGATAACATATGTTAAGACAATTGTGAGGAAGTTATACACTTCTGAAATTCTTGAAAACATCTTGAGTGGAGATAAATAATATTCAAAGATAGAACAAGTTAAAATTTAAAAAAATATATTAATCTATCCTCAGTTTAACTAGGGCTCATGTGAAATTTAAATTTAAAATTATAATATTTTTATAATGGAAATTTGCAAGTAGATGCTAAAATGTACTTAAAAAGCAAAAAGACAAAATTAACTAAGTTACTAGTGAGAGAGAAGAATTAGAGGCTTTAGATTTTAAAAAACACCAAATTTTCAAAAGTTTTAATATTTAAGACAAATATCACCAACAAAAATAGGTCAATATTTCCAAAAATTGTTCAGAATTGTTCAGAAGAGATCACTTAGAGGCAGTACTTTATTTATGGAAACTAGTATTATCCCACAGATAACAAAGTATATGTATGGAATAGTGTACCTAAATATTGATAATTGTTTTTATCTATAAAGACCAACAAAAAATTAGATTCCACTTCACATCATCAACAAAAAATCAATTCCAGATGCACAAAGAAATTAATTGTGCAGGCAAATCAGTAGCTATTCTAAGGAATATAGCATATCTATCATATCACAGCACATTACATTATATATTTGGGTAGATAAGACTTTCTTAAAGATCAAAAATTAAAAACCTAAACAAAATAATATATTAGATATCATTAGAATTAAGCACTTCTATTCATCAAAAGATACCCAAAGAATATATTTTCAAAGCACATCATAAAAGGAATACTGATATACATAGTATAAAAATAATCAGTATAAAAATTTTTAAATATAGAGACCTGAATAAAACAAAAACAGAAGCAATGATTTCATGGAGGCAAGCTGGTCAACAGGGAGATTTAAGTGTGATGAACTCACTAGTTATTATGAAAATGCAAATTAAAAATACAATGATGTACCATTTTATAAATATCCAGATTGGATAATAAGGTTAAATCGAGTTTTGACACAGAGATGAAAGAGTGGAAATTCTCACACATTGTTGGATAAGAGGTAAACTGATATATTCATTTTGGAAAATAAATTCAGTATTATCTAGTAAAACTGAGCATGTGCATTATCTATTAGCCAGTGATTTCACTTTTGAATATATACCATAGGGAAACTCTTGCCTATATATTCAAGAAGATGAGTAAGACAAAAAAGGAGCATTGTTTTAATAATAAGTCTATCATGAACCACAGATGGAGGAATGGATACATTATTTTATATCTGAACAATGAATTATTGAATAGCAGTAAGAATGATAAGTAAGAATTAGAATGTGGTTTTTGTTTGTTTGTTTGTTTGTTTTTCACACCACCAAGCAAGTCTCCGACACCAGATCCTACAATTCCACTCAATCCTGACACTTTCTGCCTGGAGATAACGCCAGATCCCACAAGCTTGCTCCCACTTCAGAGGCCAACTCTAGGTTTTTATCTGTGCTACGCTTCTGACAAACTGGCTATAAATTTAAGGTTCCCACAACCCTCTCCTAGGGTTCAACTAATTTGTTAAAGTAGTTCACAGACCTCAGGAGATCCAGTTACTCACTAGATTACTAAGTTATCACAAAAATGTTAATGAATATGAATGGCCAGTTAGGTGCAGAGGTGCATAGGAGGAGGTCCGAAATGCAGGCACTTCTGTCAATGAGGAGCTTGGAGTTGGCAGGTACATGCCAACCTGGAAAGTCTCTCTCCCACTTCCTTCGGGTTTCTATGGAGCTCTATTAAGAGGCATGGGTTCTACGGGCTCTAGGAGCTCTATGCCAGAAACCAGGAAGAAGACCAAATATATATTTCTTATTATAAATAATCATATTGCACAGAGCCACAAGCATAGTGAATATCGCCAATAAAATATTGACAGAAAAAGTTTTAGAGACATTAATATAATATTACTCAATTTATATGAAATTAAATTGCTTGTCATTAAGCCTATATCTTTGGGGTATACTTACATGTATGATAAACCTGTAAATTAAAAAATAAAGAATGATTAACACTATTTCCAGAATTGTGACTACATATGGAGGCAGTTATGGACTTTGGATGGGTTCAGAGGGTTCTTCAAAGGCACTAGTTATATTATATTTCTTAAGTGGGGAGTTTAGTGCATAGATCTTATTTTTATTGCACTTTTAACTTCTGCATATTACATATATATTCACATCTAAGCATTTGTTATATATAAAACATATATTCATAGAACATATATACATATGTAGGTATGCATATTCACATACACATGTATATGTACATATATAAGTACAATATATATTACATATTATATATAATATTGTATACATACTTTGTAATAAGTACAAATGGGCCCAATGTAATCCAAGGATCTTAAAAGTAGAAAGGGGAGGTAGAAAAAGATATCAGAGTGATATGATGTAAGAAAACCTTAACCTCTCTTGTTGGCTTCAAACAGTGGAAGGTGACTATGAGCCAGAAAGTGTAAAGGCTGGGAAAGGCAAATAAACAAATTTTTGAGAGTTTCCAGAAAAAACTCAGCGATGTTGACATATTGTTATTTAACCCAGTGAGTCTCATGACCTACAGCATTGTAAAACAATACATTTGTGTTGTTTAAAGCCACCAAATTTATGGTAATTTGTTATAGCAAAAGAAAACTAATACTAAACAAGGCACATATAGGTGTTTGATTTTTATTGTCACATGTTTATTTATAACAGATAATTAGGTTATATCTAAACCTGAATCAGAAATGAACCCAGGGTATGCTGAGGTAGCATTCATTTAATCATTGTACTTGTTTAGACATTCATCTTTTTATTCTACCAGTCAATCTGCCCGTTATGGATTTATTGAGCTGCTACTCTGTACCAGAAATAATGGAAGTCCCTGGATACAGAAATTAAATATATATACAGTGTCCAGCACAAATAATGCTCCTCTTTTATTACAAAATCATAAGTATGCTATTCTGTAATATAACAATATCACACTCAAGCACACCATGTGACTTTTAAAGTGCAATGTTCAAATTAAAACTTAAATTATTATAGCCATATTATTACCTTACCAACCATATGCAAGCAAGCCTTACTTACTTCTGCTGGACCATATATATATATATATATGTATATATATGTAAATAAATAGGCATGTGTTTTCTTGGAAGTTAGAATTTCACATACCTTTAAACTATGAAGAAAATTGTTGTCACAAATATCCCCCCAAATATCAGAGACTTAAACAAATTAATGTCTTAGGCCTGCGAATCAGTTGCAGAGAGGATGGCTCTCTTGACTATTTTCCTTCCAAGCCGTCTTTCAGCGTCCCAGGCCCCTTCCATTCTGTGGCTCCATCATCACTGAGTTTTCAGTTCCACCTCTTGGGGATGGGAAAGACAGAAAGCTTGGGGGACCAAATCAGTCTCATGACTGATTTTTAGGTCCAAGCCTGGAAGTGACACGTTTAAGCGCCTAGTGTTGTTAGGCAGGGTGGAAAATAAAAGCAAGGCAGGGAGGGGGAGGAAGACACGTCTCGCCCTCTGATTCGGCAGTACCGAGCCTGGCCGGACGAGACTGCCAGGCTTCGGAACACCATGAGCGAAATTATAATAACCCAGGAGGAGGGGTGTGCTTGATATTCTGTGTGTTGGGAAAGGAGTCCTTCGTAGCGGTTTCACTAGCTGGGAAAGGAAGTTTCTATAACAATTTCACTAGCTAAGAAAGAAAGCCTTTGTAACTATATATTGATCCCAAGGTCTGGAATGGAGAGGAGGGGTGCTAGAAGCTGGCTAAAGCATAAAACTCCTGGAGTCCCAATAGTCGGGGCATTCAGATTACCTGGGTGACCGCTCGCAGCTTTTTGCTCAAGCATATAAAGAAACTTGCAGCTTCATTTTTTAATATGCATGAGGCACTTGGATTAGCCGAGTTCCCACTTGCAGCCTTTCGCTCAAGTGCATTTCATAAATAACTTTGCTGTCCCCTGCCCACTACACATGTAATCTCTCCCTCGAATTCTCTTCTGAGCAAGGCAAGAACCACGGAGAAGTTCCCCGATTCAGGTCTCCCCGCCAACAGTGTGACCACAAGTAACTGCAAGGACCGTTGGGAAGAACAGTCACCCTGTAGATCAAAAGAAAATGGGACTGGGAACATGTTGCTGACATCAGCTACAGTCTTCTCTCATGGGTCGGATCCTATCTTCTCATGTGTGGCATATGCGCCCCTCCTACCCAAGTGGACAAACCCAAAGTCTCTACATTTACTGCAATTTAAAAGAAGGATTGGCAATAAAGTTCCAGTCCTCTACATCTTATTCGATGACCCTAAAGCATGAAACAAAATTTATCTACCCTGTATTCTTCCCAAATAGTGGAAAAGCTACAGCATAAATATAATCAATAATCCCACTTAGATAGAAAAGCAATGAAGACAATTTTGTCTACCTGTTGTTGATTATTTAAAATCATTGACACAGTTTTTGTGAGAAAATTATAATATTAATCTATATGACTATGTTAAATGTCACAGCTATTGAGCGGATAAACACTGTTACAGAAGCTTTTCAAATTTTCACAAGAACATAGGAAAAAAATCATATTTTATAGTAGTATAAGGTCAATAATGTTCACATCATGCAAATATCTACATACAAAACTTGATAACATTATGTGTGGAATATCAAGTCTAATATGACATTAGCTTGGATAGGCAGGATCAATGCAAATTAAGCTAACTAAATATCTTTATGAAGTTCATAAGATTAGAAAATAATTTTTAAAGAGAACTGATTATGGCCTTTCATAAGTTTCTTCTGAACAAAGTTAGCATACAAAATCAGTTTTATTCAATTCATTGTAGATAATAAGCTTTGCAAATGTGCCTCTTGCTTTATAGATCTAGTAAAGTTTAGAATATTTGTATTACATTTATATCACTAGAATGTTTTAAAATCATGATATATTAATATTTTGATAGTTTCCAATGTTCACATTTATTTACATATTTAATATCCCAACAATAGTTTGTACTTAACTCTCCTTTTGGCAAGGTAAATGGGGAGATGTACTACTCACAGAGGCAAATAGGATGGTGAAAGTGGTTTTCGAGGGAGGTGGAACCTGCTTTAAGATGCGTTGCATCACGTCAGGCCCAAGATTGCAGACTTTGTTATCATTGCACAGAGTCATATCCAAATTAGTTAGACTTCAGTGCATGTGATACTCTTTGTAGTATTCCAAACTGGCTATCTAAAATCGTTAAGTACTGCTTCTTAAAGAATGAAAGTCTACTATATATTGGAGACCAGATATTT
The DNA here is from genome assembly GCA_004026545.1 of Mormoops blainvillei. Lineage (NCBI taxonomy): Eukaryota > Metazoa > Chordata > Mammalia > Chiroptera > Mormoopidae > Mormoops > Mormoops blainvillei. The sequence goes on along the minus strand of PVJD01003401.1, from coordinate 38,296 downwards.
GTATACATTTATAATTTGATATTCTATGGCTTCTCAGGCCTTTTGGCTAAGATCAAGTGTAGAGACCTGTTCTTATTGGTATAACTCAATTTAATATTCTCAAAAAAAAACCTCTGTTAAATTACACTTAAAATTAAATGTAAATTCTGAGCATACCCTAACCCCACTGGCCTACATTTCTTTTTCATTTTGCCCCTCTGCCATAATAAGTATATTCCTGTCTCAAAATTCCTACACCCTGCCCCACCCTTCCTGAAGGCTCGTTTCCAGAATTTTATGTGCCTGCCTGGTACATGTTTTTCTAGTCCTAGGCAATGGCTCTTTGAAGAGACTTGACCCAACTCCTCTGACAACTGCTCTTTTTCCACTTTTCATGTTTTATCTACCATATGGGAAAACTATCTATCAACCAAATATTAGCTTCATCATTTGTCATTTCACCTACCAGCTTACTTTCCTATTTGATTCTCCCCACAACTAGAATGAAAAAGATATGAGGAAAATTTTTTCTTTATTTCAGCTATCACCTAGGCATCTAGAACAACCAATGCATTTTTTAATGGAGGAAATGTGTACAGATTAAAGAGCAAAGGTTGCAATAAAGCTCGGAGGTTCAGAGTGAATAACTATTGTTAGTTTTTCAGTCTCACATGACTCCAAGTTTTTCCTCATTCATGTCACTGATTTCCTAAAAGATTGTTTTCAGATTACTTTAAATAAAGTATATTCATTTTATATTTAAATCAAAGAAATTTGTTATGTATATAAGAAGGAAAATTTTTATACTTTGAGAAGACTAATGTTAAAAGCACATACTACACACTCACACACACACACAAGTGATATTATAGAGCAGATTCTGTGTTTTTCTTTTGATAGAGGATTTATGTTTGATTATAGAAAGTACAATGAAATATTTTTCTTTAAAATTTTATGCAAGACAGGCATTTAAAAATAGTAATTTAGTAGAGGGAGTCACTCTGAATAAAAATTTGTTATTAATAATGTGGTAGATAAGTTGTAGTGAAATCAAAGAGACTTGGAAATGTGACAGTTTCATATATTTATATAATGAAAATTCTCATTCAGAGGTTTTATTTTTCATTCCCCTTCTTTTTTTTTTACTATTTCTGTCAAGGTTCTTGTGGTGTAATGCCTCGGGATATGATTGTTGAGTTTATAAATAAATGATGCCCAGCCTAAAGTGATGAACTATTGGGTTAGCGAAAGGAGAGATAATAGACCATTCTGACTCTTAAAAATGCTGGCAGCAAACAAAATATATGTTGGTAAGAAAAATTAGTCTTAAAGGAAGTTTAACTGCTCTGGACTAAAACACCAAGCTAAACATATTTTTAGTTATTAAAATTTTACTATGTTTTGTCAAATAAAGCGATACATACAGAAATAAATATTTTCTGCCAGTTTCTCACAACAACTGCAAAAGGCAATACTGGGGAAGCTAAAATTAATAAAGTAATAATAACATACAAAGTCAATATAATACATAAAATATAAATTAAGAATAATATGATGATGAAAACTTGAGCAGCATAGTACTTGTTTAGTTATAGGTAACTTCTGCCATCAATGTAGCTTTCTTTTCAATTATTGTAATACAGTTTAGAGTAGTTTAGTCGGTTTTATATTGATGTCTTGTATGTCATCAATATAAACATAAAAGTTACAAAAAATAACATAGTGAGATGACAAAAATACGAAGAAGAACACTATTTTTTTGTATGGGTTCTGGCTGAAGGCAATAAATTGGTCTGTTAAATTTTTAAAAATATTTTCTAGTCTGCTCAACTCTTCATTCCTCTTTTAAATGGAAAATAATAGTCTAATTACTTTTAAACTATAGAGAAGTCAATGTGCTTTCAAAAGCATTAGCACTGCCAATAGCAGGTCTTCAGATTCCTTTCTAGCTACAGTGTTCTAGATATGAAGTCAGTATATTACATGATGTCTAGAGTATTTGGTTGTTTCTTTAATTGAGACTTTATTACTTTCTTAGAGAAGTTTTAGATTTACAATAAAATTTAGATGAAGATAAAGAGATTTCCCACACGCCCCCTGCCCTTCCACATGCATTCCCTCGTTATCAACATCAGTCACCATAATAACCTGCCATCATTATAACGGACATCATATATTCACTTCCCTATAAATCCTTTATACTATGCCTTTTTCTGACCTCTGCCTTGGCAACCATTAAACTTTTTATTGTCTTCATAACTGTATCTTTTCCAAAATGTCATATAGTTGAATCATAGGGTTTGTAGCCACTCTAACAGGTTTATAGTAGTGTCATTTCCTCTTTTAATTTGCATTTTCCTAATTATGTATTATGTGCAGCATATTTTCATACACTCATTGCCATTCATATATCCCCTTTAGTGAGGTGTCTTTTAAGGCCTTTGGTCTTTTATTTAATCAGGTTTTTCTTATTGTTGAATTTTAATAATTCTTTATTTATTTTGGATAATTGTCTGTTATCAATGTGTCTTTTAAAATATTTTCCCTGTCTGTGACTTTTCTTCTCATTCCCTTGACACCAACAGTGTCTTCTGCAGAGCATGATTTTTTTTTTAATACAGTTCACCTTATTGGTTATTTCTTTCATGAATCATTTGCATGATATTGTATCTACAATGCCATCACCTATTCCAAGATTATTTAGGTTTTCTCTTATGCTATCTTATGCGTATTGATCAGTACATGTGTGTAAGAAAACTACACAAAGTTGATGGAAAGAATCACCAAAAACGGATAGGTAGAACAAACACAACAGGTCACACAGTGCAGGGAGTAATTCGCATTCTCAACTTAAACAGTGGAAAAACTCACAATTAATGAGGCATTGGATAATTAGGAGGGGCTTGTCTTGTAAGTGGGGAAAAACCACATCTAGACTAATGCTTCTTTGATTACAAATAATAAAGCTTAAAATATAACCTTGAAAGTGTTAAACTATATCTAAGTAAATTAACTAAATCCCAAAACAAATTCAACAATATTTATAGGATTACAACATATAATCTACTCAACAAGATAAATTTTATCATTTCTGGTATCCAATCAACAATTATCATACTTGTAAAGAAATGAGAAAATACAATCTGAAATAAAGTTAATAAAGTTAAAAGCAATCACTCAGAAATGACACAGAACTAATAAATATTAAAATTAATAGAAAAGAATATTTAAAAACAGTCAATATATCTGCATTCTACATGTTCAAAAGGCTATGGTGAATACTGTACATATGAAATAGAGATATGAAAGGTATAAAAGAGACCCAAGCCGAGTTCCTAAAAAAAAATCTGCAATATTTAAAATACACAATGTGTCAGATAGTATTAATAGTAGATTATAATAAATTGTAAGAAAGAATAGTGAGCTAAATGATATATCAATAGAAACTATTCTAAATGAAACACAAAGAAGAAAAAAGATCTTAATAAAATAACACAGCATCTGAGCATTAGAGAAACAGCATATGTTCAAGTGACCTGACAAATTGTAATTTGAATCTTCAAGGAGGTAAATGAATGTGACACAAAAAAAAAAAATTGAAAATCAGTGGCTTAAACTTTTCTAAGTTTGTTGAAAAAGACATAAACCTATAGATCCAATAATCTATAGCAAATAGATTAGCAGATTCTAAGCATAGGAATCAAAAAGAAAACTATATGAAAACAAATAATAATAAAAATAAGTTAAAACCAGAAATAAAGAGAAATAATAGAGCAACAGTAGAAAAAAGTGTATTATATACACAGTAAGGATTGGAAGGACAACAGACTTTTCAGCAGATAAAATGCAAGCTAGAAGCAATGGAGCAAAGATCTTTAAAGCACTGAAAGAAAAGGGTGAACAACCAAAACAAAACAAAAAAAGTTATCATACTTATACTTCTGAACTTAGAATTAATATCTTTTATAATTAAAAAATAAAGTTTTTCTGACCTAAAAAAACTGAACAAATTTGTTATAACCCAACATACACAAAAGTTGGAAGGAATTACTTCACACAGAAGAAAAAATAATAGAAGAAAATCTGTATTTTACAAAGGAGTGAAAAACACTAAAATGGTAAGGATGTGTATAAACATCAGACTTACTTTCCACATTTTAAACTATTTAAAGTTAATGGTTGAAATAAATGAAACTTTAAAGTAAATACAATACAAACATTATGGGATTTATAACATAAGTTTATGAGGAAAAAATAACACAAATGATAAGATAATAGAAATTACTTTTATAATGTTCTTATACATAAAATAATATAATATCATTTAGAGGGAGGCTATGGTAAGTGAAGTGTGCTAAACCCTAAAGCACTGCTGAATCAAAAAACAGGGTGGGGGTTATAGCTAATAAGGTAACTGCACTAATGGTGTGGTGTGAGCCAAATAGGGTGGGGTCGCTGAAAAAGAGAAACAGGCCCTAAAACGTAATATATTAAAAATCCACAATTTATTTCAGGAAAATGATATATTACAGAAAAAGAAATAAAATAGACACCTGTTTTGTGGCTAATGGTGGCCTTACACTAATTAGGAACCCCTGACATAGGAACTAGAACACCTCAGAACCTGGGAGCTCAACATGGAGCCCTCTGGGTTTTTTTATACCCTTCTTCTCACACCGGCACGTTATTGTGAGCAAGCACAATGGTAGAAACCCGTGAAGGTCTGATCACAATCAGGTGCAAAGCATCAGTCTTGCTGTTACCAATAATATAGACAAGTTGGCACAAAGTACTCCCAAACTCATTTTGGTTCTGATGTTCATCAGTATATTTGTGCATGACCGGCGGTCAGTGTCATGCAGGTCCATCTCCACTTCGTCCAAATACTCAGGCTCTTCTGGGACTGCTGGAATAAACCCTCACAGCACAGCTCACTCCACTGACCCATGGACAAAAGCTTCTAATGACAAAGACAATTACTCCTCATTAGACAACCTTCAACATCATGTAACCAATTATACCATCAAAATGCACATACAGGTACCTAATATTTACAATAACTACTGATATGGAGTTAAACAGGCAACTTAAGCATATGATACAAACATAAGCTTTATGAAATATGTTTTATAATAATGTTATGATACTTTTGCCTCCCAAATTTAAAGTTACTTCCACTTTTTAGTATGCACTTAATGTATAATCAGGAATCATAATCAGTCTATCATTAATTGCATTTAAATCTACTTTAGGTTGATTCTTCTCATATGAAGAATGTTTTGAAAGGGCTTTGATTTAGTCTTCTAATACACTCAATCATCAAGACAAATATTTATCAGAAGAGTTTTTTTTGGGGGGGCGCTTTTCTAGTATTAATTTTATATATAATTCTTATATTTTGCTCTATAATATTGTTATATAGTAGTACTCCCATACATTGCTACAACATAAACTTGACACAGTTACAGAAGTTTTTTTTTTGCCCCATTTGATAAAATCTACAATACATTATTTCTCAGAGGATTATAGTTGAGAGACCACACTGGTCTTTCAGGATTCCAAAGTCTTAAAGGTACAATCAAATTCCCTTTCTAAAGTTACACGATTAACAGACGTTTATTGCCAGGAAGACGTTTCCCATGCTAGGTTCCTTCTATCTCCTATAGGAAGTACTCCAGTTCTGTTTAAGATTTGCCTTAAAATACCCACAGTTGCATTCCAGGTCAGCATTCAGCTGTGACACTAGAATTGCTCAAGAGACTCTTAATTATTATATTCTCCACTTAAAAGTTTTCATAAATTAGGTGGCTTATACATCTTCCTTAGTGCAGACCTTGGGCTTCTGTGAGAACCTCCACCCATTTTGTTTAGGATACCCTAGATTCCTTGTAAAATCACCATATCTGGTATTCTAGTTCATTTCAGTATTTAGGCTTGGGTCTCACTCGGATTGAGGACCTTAATACTTGTTGCAACTGCAAAGCCCCATTTATTTGTCCATTTACCTGGAATAGGATGCTTTCAATATGCCCTACCAGTGCTAGTGTATCTTTATCTTTTTATATGTGTTTTCTCATTAAGAGAGAATTGTAACTGGAAATATTACCACTCCCCAGCCCAAATTCAGCTAAAGCTTTATTATTTCCAACGGGTCAATTCCGTTTGATCCAGCAGACATAACATAGTCACCAGGCACTAACTGCTGCTGCACCGCGCTCAGAGACTCAATGTGGAGCTCTTCGGCAGGACAGGCAGTAACCTAAGGCAGGGAGGAGGAGGGAGACGCGTGTCCTCCATTGACTCAGCGGTCCCGAGCTCAGTCCAGTGAGATTGCTGGGTGTTCCGAACATCACATGCAGGGATAGTGCAGGAGGAGGGGAGTCCTGAGACTCCGTAGCATTTGCCTCTGTAGCAGTTTCACTAAGACGAAGAGCCTTTACTATCTGAGAAAAAAAGCCTTTGTAGCTGTACATTATTCCCAAGATAGAGAGGGAGGAGAAGGGGGACCTAAAAGCTAACTAAAGTATATAACCCTTGAACCCCAATAGTCAGTACTGTCAGATTAGCTGGGTACCCACTTGTAGCCTTGGCTCAAGTGCATAGAACAAACTGACTAACGACGTTCTTCCCTCTTCCTGCAGGGCATCCAGGCTAGCCGGTGCTGGCTTGCAGGTTTGTGCTCCTGTGTGGTTCATAAATAAACTTGCTACCTCATTTCCACTACATGCGTTTGTCTCTTGCCTGAATTCATCTCTTGAGAGTGAGGCAAGAACCAAGGAACAAGCTCCAGGGGGTCCCCTTGCTCAGACCTCTGCCTGGTAACAGAGCCCCACATTTTTGAGTCCCCAGGAAATAGGACATATGGATAATGAGTAGTAGTCAATTTTAAGTAGGCTAGTTTGAGTATAACATAGTACTCCCCGTAACCACTCATACAAAATGCCTGGCTTTTTATTCTCAGTTGTGTAGGACTATCAAATTATACCCAATTCCTGTTTGTTGACAGTGAATCAAGTGCACCAATTGTCTCTCCTGCTCTTGTCAACTGTCTACACACAATGACAGGCCAAATAGCTAATTTTAAACATGATATCATTATAGTATATGATATCATTATGGCTCATGAAGCAGACAAATTTTTGATAATGCAGGTACCTGAAGGGTACTAAGAAACCAAAGGTAGACATAGACATTACAAGAAAGAAAACTACAGACCACCATTCTTTAAAAGCACATAAATGTTATTAATACAAATTTATAAAATTTAATTCAACAATGTATTATTAAAAGATAATGCATTGTGACCAATTTCAGTTTATCTTAGGAATGCAAGGTAAACTTAAAAAAGAAAAATAAAATTTTAACAGATGCTCACTTAGGACACCTGCAAATCCGACTCGCAGTAACTTTATGTATAATGTGAAAGACTGGGCCATTTTTCTGGAGAGTAGACAAGTAGAAACAAGACAAGGAGAGTTGCTCTCACCACTTTCATTCAGCATTGCCTAAGAAGTCCTAGCCAGGGTAATATGGAGAAAGGAAAAACATCCCTTTAAGAACAAAAAAGGTGTAACTACCTCCTGGAATGCCGAACCTCTATCTCTATTCAAGGCTAGTTTTTTCTTTTCCTTTGCCTTCAACTGAAACATCAGCGCCTCAGGACTTTCTTATACCCAAATCCGAAATGTTCCCTAGTCACTCTCTTGTCTACCTCCTCATTTGCTTTATTTTCACATTAGAAGCTGGTATTTGGTGGTTACAATTAGAATGTAGGGTTTGGAGAGCAGAGATGGTCTGCCCTTCCAGTGCTGAATCATAAACTTGAGAAGAGTGCCTGACACATAGGAGGTCAGTGAGTTTATTGAATAAAAGAATATTCTAAAATTAATAAAATAATTGGTTACATTCACACAAATGTGCACATTTGTCTGAATAAAATGTACATTAAATTCACACTAAAAAGTGTCCTTTAGTATTATTATTTTCTGTTCTTTCTACTTCAGATAAAATTTAGTTTATTTTAAAATTTATATCTATATTAATAATTTATGCCATTAAATTTCACACAGAAGTTCAGCAACTGACTTTTTTCAGGGCTATTTTATAAATTTGGATATTAAGGAATAATTTCCCTACTTGAAAATGTCTAATTGATCAAAATCAATCCATTTGTTCTTCTTCATAAGCTCTTTCTTAATGAATTCTGCCGTCTTAAGGGATTAACAATTTTATGCAAGCTAATTTAAAAGATCCTTAAAAGTCAGAGTTTTGATTAAACTGTACCTCATATTGCGAGACATCTTAAACTTAAAGGAGGCATATTAAAAATAATTTAATTATATGAGTTCATTATGATAGCCATAATTTATTTCTAAATGTGATGGGACAGACTTTTACATTAAGATATTAAGATATAGAAATTCACTTGAATGTAGGTTAGACCCTGTCAGGCTGCCGGCGCGCTCCTGTTCTTTGGGCAGCGAGCCCCACGTCTGCCTCCGTTTTACATTAACATTCTTCATACAGGTTTGGTCATTTTTCAAACTTCATTCTCTTTCCAGGTACGATGTATTTTTAATTGAAAAACAAACTCATCACATGTGTTACAGTTCTGTAAAAGACAGAAAAAAAACACCTTTGAGTAAGATCTCACGAGCTCTCGTAGTATCTAAAATACACAGACTCTAGGACAAACAAGTGCTGCAGGTTAGAAGCTCTTCTAAGTGTCTGTGATTGAGGATCACAATTCTGGGTTTTGCAGAAATCTGAAACAGTTAATTATATTACTTTGTATAATCTAATTCTGTACCCAGAAGAAATCAGCATTGACAAGTTTATGTTTGTCTCATTCTATGCATTTATAGAGTCCATTAATCAGTTAACATTCCTGGGGTTGACATAGGTTACATATTATTATCACAATTACTATAAAATATAACATTGTGGCACATATTTTACTTCTAAAATAAATGCATAAAAGTAAGAACACTGACCTTCCCTACAAAGTCATAAAATAGAAAATCTAGTACTCTTATTCTCGCTTAACTAAATGTCATCTAACCGAATATTCTGTTATTCCTGAGTTGAGGTTGTGTCCTCTAATGTTTCTAAGTCCGTTTCTTTTGTGCTCTTCTAGGGCAAAGTTTTAAGCCCTGGTATTTTTGGAGTTGGAAATGCTGAGATTTCCTTTCTCAGTTTTAATTTTCTTAACTGTAAAATAGGGAAATTTATATGAGATATTGGGAGGATACTGCCTGTACCATGCTATATGGAACCTGGAATTGAATTTAATAAAGTTAAGTAAGTGGAAGTGACTTCCAGAAGGACAGACAATTATAAAGGAGAAGTACTTGAATAAGAATAATGCTACTCATAGCTTTCCCATCCTCCTTAGTGCTTTTATTAAATACTAAATTGTCTCATATAAAAAGTATAACTACATAATTAAAAATAGAATCAAACAAAAATTTTGTTACTACTTACTTGGATTCTTTCTGGTTGGAAAATGCAAATGGTTTTATTCCTTTACTTCCATCTACACCAACACTGGAAATTATTGGTTTAAAAGCTCATTGCGTTTACTAACCCTATGCAATAGAATAGGTCATAGCAAGAACTGCTCTTACTGCATGGAAGTGCTTGACACTTTGGAACATGTCCAAAGACACCACTGGGACAAGGGTAAAATAACAGTAAGTGAAAAAGTTAATAAAGTTGAAGCATTGATTGGAACTCTTTTTTTTCATTCTCCCCAAATTACATGAGTGTGCCTAGCATCTATGGTGCTTATAAAGTTGATTTTAGCAATTCCGAAAGGTGAAATTGGAGTGAGAAAAAAATAATACAGTCCAGATAAATATCTTTGAACTCGGATATCCAGTTACCTTAGCATAATATGATACCAAAATGCTTTGTCTTTTATAAACTCAAAGCCAATATTTTTTTCGGTAATTTCTTTACTATCTATGGCTGTCGTATCCAGCCAAACAATAGAAAGCAGGGTCTAATCGAGGCAGTCAAATGCGTTGTCAAAGAGGCTCACTTGTAAGAAAAATAACTAACTAAATAAAAACTTTTCTTCATAACTTAGAGATGGAGAATTGATGTAAGATAATAAAACAGATTTGAATTAAAGAACTGACTTCTACTCTAATGGATATGCTTTGACATGTTAACACAACAAATATATCTGTTATAAAGAAAAAATCATATGTATAAAGGTTGCTTGAAATGTCATATGCATGCTATATGTATCAGACTCATGTTATATATACATATATATGCCAAATATCCAGCTATCGCATATATTAAAGAATTTAAAGCATTTATCACTGTTGTAAATGATAAATTTTATCTATTAAAAGTGGATTTATCTTCAAGTGTATATAATATTGTGCAAAAGTATCTTTTAGGTTTTAGAATAAGTGCTTATGAAAAATGAGGGGAAAACGCTAAAGGTCAGAATATCTGGAATCAATGACAAATTCAAATACATTTTGGCATTTTAAAGTGGCTTCCTTAATAGGCCTCTCACAATAAATGAAACTACTTGTGTCATTTTATTTTCAAACCAATTTTTGCTATTGTTTTTACTTGCAATTTTGGTAATAGAGAAAATACTTTTAAGAGCCTACGTACAATATATAAGCACCACCACTAGAGTAAGTAGTGGTCATAAAAATAAAAACCATATTTTGAATAAGGAGTGTAAGTTAAGATATATAAAACAGAATTGTATTTATTGCTTATCTAAGAGGCTGTGTTTTTAAGAAACCTTGTATTTGTTCTGGGTTTGAATTGGACTTTTGGCTGCAAGAAATTGCTTAAGGAACGTAACAGTAGGTCAAACCCCAATTCCTATCCAAAAAATGAATATTTTTAAATCTCCATATTTGACCTTAAAACACAGAACATCTACTTTTCAAAAGCAGAAAGTGCAGTTGCAGAAACTCTAATACGTATTTCTCAAAAACAACTCTGTGGGTTATTTACTTCACCATACAGAGAAAGGTGCTATAGGACTTTTTCGCTAACCAAGTCAGGCCCTTGATATACTACTTCTCCTATCGATACTCCTTATTGTTCCACTTAACATCCTTGTTTTCAGATGGAGGTGGGATGTTTGAAGGGAAAATTAAAAAGACGATAAAGACTACATGCTATCTATTCCCTATAGGCCTCCTTAGCACTTTATCTGTTCCTACAGGTAAATAAGTGAATGCCAGACACTGGCGAAGCTATGTTTTGACGACAACTTGGTAAGATTTTAGGCATAGCTCAGAGACCCGGATCTGCTGGGGCTGCCCTGGGAAAGTTTGTGTGAATCTGCTGCCCAAGCAGAGCTGCTTCGGAGCCAGGATGATGAGTTAGGAGGTAGGAGGCAGTGACCTTACCCTCGCATAAAAGTGCTGGTACGAGGATAATGTAAATGTGCTGGAGGATCCAGAGACAGGGTGGTCAAAGCAAAAACTGCACTAGATAATGCTCCGGGGAAGAGAGACCAGAACTCAGTCCAAACTCCACTGAGACAAAGATAAGGAAGAATTTTAAGTGCTAGAGCAGGAGGGGCCCCAGGGCATCTAGGTTTGCTAATTGGCATTCTCAAAGGAAAAGCAAATATCCTTGTGTTCTGGGGACAGAAGGCAGTTTGTTTAACAGCTTGAAGTAAGGTGCCCCACACAATTAGGGTCCACCCTATGCACATAACCTGAATAATAAGGGTGCTTTTTTCCTTAATGTTTACATTTGAAAAAGATGGATTTAAGATCCTGGAGAAAGATATTCTAAGGGATATAAAACTAGGAAGAGATTTTTTTTTTTAAGATTTAAATCACAAAGGGACAGGAAGGGAATTTACAAGTTTCCAAAGTCAATGCTCTCAGAAAAAGGAGTTGAGGACCTAGCGGCAGGAAGAAGCTTCTGTAAACTTTACTCACAGGGAGGGTACGGTTCAGAAGTCTTGGTCAGTATCATTGACCAAGGCTCTGCTGACAGCGGCGTCACTGGTAGTGACCACTCAGAGGTTGAAGCCAGGCCTGGAGAGAAACAATAGTGTAGATGTCCTCTGGGACCTCCAGCAGAAAGACAAGTTTGCAGGCATAAGGTGACTCACTGCTTGAGTACTTCCAGGAATAAGAAAAACAGAGATTTAGCACCAATTAAACCAGACAAGAGATGTGCAAATGCAATTTGTTTGAAAATTAAAGGGTTATTTCAAAGTCATGAGCTAGAAGACATCAGGAACTTGTAGCAAATCATACTGTACTATGTTCTTTTATTTTATTGTGTAAATTGAGTCATTTCCAGCAAAGGCATATTTTTTTCTTTATAAAGTCATGAGCTTCCAGACCCCATTATTTATTGTCTCCTTACATAGATATCACTTGTCTGCCGGTAGCACTTGCATGAGCACTCCAAACAATTGACCTTCCCCCCTCATTTAAAGAATTCTAACGTGGATATTTTCTCTCTTTTTTCTTTTTCTTCTTTTTCAGGGTACAACATGCATCAGGAAAGAATCTTCTCTTTTTGCTAGAAAAGTGAGAACCAGACCAGAGTTAAGGGAGTATTGATAATTGTTGTGCAGAAAAATAAGCTTTCTCTTGCAGAAATGTCTTTTTGTTTAAGAATTGAACAATTTTAAACCTTTTTTTCATTGTGAAATTTCTCTGTGCATTTAGCACACAATTTAATCTCCAAGAGAGTTTTAAGATGCAAAGTTTTGTAACTTATTTAACCACGATATCCATTGTTCTTAAAGTAAGATCAATACAGGGGTGGGCAAAAGTAGGTTTACTGTTTGTAGGGAAAAAGACATGCAGGCTATGATTATTACAACAGCTTTATTAACTCAGAAGCATGTCACAACGCAACCGCAAACCTATTTTTGCCCATTTCTGTGTATTGTAGAACCAGGGTTCTGTGGTACCAAGTTAGGAAAATGATGTAGTTCATATCCCTCAGCCTCATTCCATAGAGAGTAATTTTTAAAGTTTAAGTGGTAAAGATAATTCAGCTAATACCTTGCGAATAGATGAAATGAGTCCAAAACTCATTAAGTCCTCTTTCTTCCCCCGTGTTGAAGAAGCTGTTCTGCAGTATAAGAAGAGCTCATTTACAGAAGGAAAAGAGGAACAAATCAGGGTCACAAAGACTCATTCATGGTCAAGTCCCAGTTCGTGAACTTATCCTTTTCCTGTTTGGGAACTTACTAAGTTTGTTCCACATATCACTTATTCGGATTTTAAAAAATACTATTTCTGCCTCTGATGATGATTTAATTTTGTTCCTATGTGTTCCTTATATTTCCACCTTATTGTTTCTATCCCTGAATCTCTTTGAATTCACATTGAATGGTTACAGATAATTTTAATCACTGTAGTGCTTTTCTTTAAAATGTTTATCAGGAATGTCCACTGTTAGTGTGATTTGTTACAATCAAGGAAACATTCCACCAAATAAAAGTAATTGTACATTTTACTGATTCTAAGATACACATTTCCCACATTTTAAGATATTTGAAATTGGAATACATCTTATAATTTATGGCATCATACAATTGCTTGGGTCTGGTGATAGTCAAGATATACTTGTGTTGTGAGTGTATAAACCTTAGATCATTTGCAACCATACCTTAAAATTAGATTTCAATAGTTTAGAAAAAATCATACAGATAATAATGGAGCTTTTTTTTCTTTTTAATCCTCACCCTAGGATAGGATATGTTTACTGATTTTAGAGAGAAGGAAGAAAAAGAGAAAGAGAAACATCAATTGGTTGTTTCCCATATGCACCCCAATGGGGGGATTAACTCTACAACTTAGATATGTGTCCCAAAGGGGGATTGAACTACAACCTTTTGTTCTATTGGACAGTGCCCTAACGAACTGCCCCACCCAGCCAGGGCTGGGGTTGTTTTCTCAACACATAGATACCATTAGTTGTAGGAGGTGATAGGTAAGACATATTTAACAAGTATGTCAAGGGTGGAGTCAAAGAAGATGAGAGCTACATAAAGGCAGAGCTTGTTTCAGGACACATAACTCATGGCTTCTGACTTCTAAAGGATTCTTTCAAGAAATGCTGTATCACAGTGGTGCTGTTGAGACTCAGGATGATGCTGCATTTCAAAACAGGAACATAAAGCCCATGAGATAAAAAGATATTTGGAACTTTGTATTTTGACAGTGAAAGAGTTTTAGGAATACCTTAATCAATTAAATTTGCTTATATTGCCTTTTTAAGTTATATGCAAGACTTATGTATGCTAACTATATATCTAATAAGTTGAAAATAGCTGTTTCAGAGAATAATATAATATGTGATAAGAAGGATTATCTCACAGTGTGGTTTGCAGGACTTTTTCTTCTTTTAGTTGTATGAAAAATAGGATTGGCCATTAAAAGTCATGATACATTAGTCAATGAAACATACAAAATCATAATAAAAAGTAACACTGTGCTTATATCTTATAGAATATGAAAATTTTTTGAAATAATGTGTTTTGTCCATTCTTATAATATTAAAATGCAAAAATCTTTACAAACATATATTAAATATTTAAAGCTAGAGCATTATAAGCTAATAAATATTTTTTAATCCAGCTGATATATAAATTAAATGTTGGATCAATTATATACCTAAATGATTTCCTCTAGGACTCCTGAGCTTCCCATAAATTCTAAACTATGTATGGTATGGATGATCAACGACTCAAAAATAAATTTTGTATAAAAGAGTAAACATCAAAATTGTACTCAAGTACAATTTTATAAAAGGAGAATCAGGAAGGCAGTCTTGCTGTACCATACATAAAAATTTATCATGAATCAATACAAAATCAAATAATGTGATTCTAGTGATAAGTATACAGATTAGTGAATCAAAAATAAAAATCATACATAATTCTTTTATTTTTAAACAAGTATTTTGTATTTTTAAAGATTTTTTATTTATTTTATTTTTATTTTTAGACAGAGGGGAAGGGAGGGAGAAAGAGAGGAGGAGAAACATCGATGTGTGACTGCCTCTCCCATGCCCCTATTAGGAACCTGGCTGGCAACCCAGGTACGTGCCTTGACTGGGAATTGAACCAACGGTCCTTTGGTTCGCAGGCAGCACTGAATCCACTGAGCCACACCAGCCAGGGCAAAATAATACATAATTCTTATAAATCAAAAATAAATTATAAATGGGAAATATTTGAAAAGCACATGTCATAAGAGGAAATACAAATGGCCAATAACCTTATGAAAATATGCTCAACCTAAATATTAATAGAGATATATAATTAAAACAAAAGCGATTGGAACTTTTCATAATTTATATTGGTAAACATTAAAATTATACTTATGATGGAAAATCCTGACAACAGTATAGAGCAATATGTGCTTTTATAGACTGGCATGTGAGTTACAATTTGTCCAGCCAATTTGGTGTACAATGTAATCGGACCTGTGTTAATTTTTTTTTTTGTGGCTACTATAACAAATTACCACAAACTTGGTGCTGTAAAGCAAAATGAATTTATTATCCCACAGACTTGTGGGCCAGAAGTCAAAGGTAACATCACTGGACCAGAATCAAGGTATTGACAGAGAAACATACACTCTGTAAGCTCTGAAAGAAAATCTGTTTCTTGCTTCTTCTGCCAGTATTTCTTGTATTGTAATTGCATTTCCTGGGCTAGTATCTTCAGATCTTTCTCTGATCTATTGTCCCATCCTCTCTCGGTGTTTACGTGTAAAATCTCTCTTTGCCTCCCTTTTCTACAGATACATGTGAGTGGGGCCCATTCAGAAAATCCAGAATAATTTCCTCATCTGCATATCCTTAATTTAATGGCATCTGCAAAACTTCTCTCCCATACAAAGTGACATTCATAGGTTTCAGCTGACAGGAACTCCGTTCCCTCAATTTATGAAACCAGAGTACTTGCAATTATCCTTGGAATCCTTTTGTCTCATAACCCATGTTTAACATGTTGGAAAATCATTTTTGTTCCATCTTCAAAGTAATTACATTTCTTCACTGTCACCATGCCAGTTTAAGCCATCATCTATGCTTATCTGGCTTATGGAAATAGCTTCCTAGCAGATCCTTCTGCTTCTTTCCCATATATATTTAATTGTCAACACAAAAACCAAGTCATCCCTTAACTACTTAAGGCAGGTCATGGCAATATGCTGATTAAAAACCAGAAAGGCTTACCCATTTCACTAAGTGTGAAAACAAAGATTTTACAGTGGTCCATAAAACCAGCAAAATCTGCTCTGCGCCCTGTAAACCTGAGCTTTCTTACCACTTTTCCCACTCAGTGTACTCAATCTGTTCTAGCTACACCACTATCCTTGGTGGCTCTTCAACACACCAGGAGTATCCCTGATTTAGAGCTTTAAATAAGATACCACTCTGCCTGGAATCCTCTTACACCAGCTGTTCACCTGATCAGTATGTCACCTATAAAATTCCTCGCTCAAATGTCATGTTGTATCAGTAATGGCCAACCTAGCATCTTATTTACATATGAAGTTCCCTCCCAGTATAACACATCTATTTCACTTAATCATATTTTTTCACCCTTTCCCCATAGTTCTTTTCATTTTCTTACAATGATAAATTGACATATTTGTTATTTTTATTTTGTATCACCTATTTCCACCAGAGAGAATATAACTTCCATAAAGTCTGGGATTAGTTTTGTTTCCTGAAATATCCCCAAAACTTACAACATTGTTTGGTCCAGAGCAGGTATTTCATACATGGATAAGTAAATGAGAAGTGCTACAACTTGAGTCATAATGTCATATCATCACATTTTGTGTCTTCTTTTTAAAAATGCTCTTACTTTTCTGGACTCTCTGTTGTGTTCCCTTGGTCTATATGTCTGTTTTATAGTTTGATATTAGGTAGTGAAATTCCTCCAACTTTTGACTCATTGATCCTACTGCTGGGAATATATACAAAAGAACCCAAAACACTAATTTGAAAGAACATAGGCACTCCTATGTTCATTGCAGTGTTATTTACATTTACCAAGATATGGAAGCAGCCCCAGTGTCCATCAGTAGATGAGTGGATAAAACAGCTATGGGACATTTACCCAATGGAATGCTAGCCAGCTGTAAAAACAAAAAAAGAAAAAAAAGAAGAAGAAGAAGAAGAAAAGTTTACCCTTTGTGACAGTATAGATGGACCTGGAGAACATTATGCTAAGTGAAATAAACAAGTCAGAGAAAGACAAATACTATATGATTTTACTCATATGTGGAATCTAATGAACAAACATGAATAACACAGAAAATGGGGATAGACCCAAAGATGGAAAGCAGGATGACAGCCAGTGGGAAGAGGAGGAGGGAGAGACTGAGCAAAAAAAACATGACTCATGGACATGGACAACAGGGTGATGATTGCTGGGGGAAGGGGCAAAAAGGGACTAAATGGTAATGGAAAAATATAATAAAAGTTCAATTTAAAATATTCTTACTTTTGAATTTACAGTTGCAGTTTTCACATTTGAACCTTTTTTTGATGTGAATTTCCAATGAATCAAACTATCCATGAGAAGCACTCAGGAAAAAAAAAAATTAAGCTTCATAGAAGAGTGTGTGTGTAATAAAATCTGATTAATCAGTTCTGTAGACAGTGTAAAATTCTGAGCTGATTCTTTCTTTAAGTGACTGTAGTTTAGATAGCTAGAGTTGTATAAGTAAGGTGGGTCATATATATTTTCCCCTTCCCTCAAGAACTTCATAATGCAATGGAGGGGGTTTGAACAGAAGCTTCCTTTAAAATTAAAGAGCTTGTAATAGATTCATATTCTATTGCAACATGGAAGGTGGCAGAATATGTTTTATGCAGAAGTTTGAGATAATACTTCACATTAGAAAACTGAATCTTAAAAAAATTATTAGGGTAGGTTAGTTGTAATGGAAAACTGAAAATATTATAGAAAGAAAGAAAATCAGGGGTGTAATGATCACTGAGTAATGAGAAGTTCAATGTAGCTTAATGATGTGATACATCTATTAGATACATTTGGTACAAGAAAGGTAACTTTGGCCATAATGACTGAATTGTGAAATAAATCTACTGCAAAGCACTACAAACTTCTTTTTCTTTGAATTTTACAAATCATATTAAAGGTAGAATTTTGAGTACCTCTTAATTATAAATCCTTTTCTTTTCTCAGTAAACATGTAATTATTTCTCTGAACAAAGCAAAATAATTGCTGACAACTGTCAACCCAACAGCACATTTTCACTTTGTTTTCTGTCAAGAAAGAATGAAGATACATTTGAGCAATGATATTTCATATAAAATTATACTTTTTTACAACTGCAGACTCAAATCCAGAAGCAACCACCTTGAAATGAGAAAATAAACCATATTCTGGAACTAGTCTCTACTTACTTATTATGCAACTTGTTTAGCATATTTCCCAAACATCAACAGACATGTGATACAAGTATCAACATATGCCAACATATGAATGCTTGAGACATTTTTAGGCTTATCATAAAAACTTAGCTACAGGAAAGATTACTGAGAAAAAGACGGTCAACTGAAATGGTATTCCCTCATAAAACAGGTAACTAGATATCACAAGTTAAAGACCATTTTTAACACTTCCTCTCATCTGCAAGTCTATTGCTACTGCCATATTGACAACATAAGGGGTTTTCAAAGGAGCAAAGGGTAGTATCAGTCTGTTCCTCAACTTTGTTACTAAGTTAAGTGCTCTGTATATTTTACATGACATGGTGTTACCTTTTTAAAACTGTTAAGCTGAAGAAGATTTTGTTGAACTCTTGCAACTCACAGAAGTTTGGGGTATAAAAGTGACAGTAGCAGTTGCTGGAAGGTAGCCACTGGAGATAGAAATAGAAACCAACACAACACCAGTTGACCCAACACTTAAAAAACAGTTCTGCAATTTATCAAAAAACATACTTTAAAAGCAAGATACAGTGTTATAGGCATAAAATGATGTGCAAGAAAAAAATCAGCTTAATCAAAACACAGGGGATGGAAGAGAATAGCGAAAGGTCTATTGCCAAAGGCAGGAAGGAAGGTAGCACCAGGACCTCTCGCTTTGCTGAAAGGCATAGGAAAGAGAAAATGGATACTGGACACAACAATGATTTTCATCATAGACATAAACAAATACAGCAAAATACACAGTTGATTCAGTCACGGTTCTCCCAGAGAAACAGAACCTGAAGGAGAAAAAGAATCAGAGCTGGTAGGGCAGTGAGGGATAAGGAAGGCAAGAAAGATATATTTTAAGGTATCGGCTCAGCAAATGTGCTGACTGGCAAGGACTGGCAAGTCTTAAATACATAGGTACTTAGGGAAGCCACACAAGCTTGAAATTCAGTGATTGTTAATGTCTTGAGTGTCAATTCTCCAGGACCACAACCTGCAAACTCAGGCAGGGTGGCTCTGTTGCAGTCCTGATGGAAATTCCTACTTTGGGAAGCCTTGGTCTTTGTTTCTAAGGTCTTCCGCTGACTGGATGAGACCCACCCATATGATGGAGGGTTGAATGAAATGTTAATTAAAATTGAAATGATCTAAGACTCAGAATAATATTTTTTGAGTCATTCAGTTTAATATAACCAGTTTGTCTGTGACATACTCAGCATTTGAGTCAGATATTCCTACTCAAATCTGTGAGCCTTGTAGTAGCCAGGGAATTGAAGAAAGTTTCCATTGCCATCTATGTCAGGGGGTTGATTCCTAGATTCCGCCGTCTCACACTTGGATTTACTGACTCATTGTAACCATTCTCCTCAACTAGACTTCTAATCTCTGTTGCTCTAACTATTTCTAGACTGGAGGGAAGACTGCGAGCTTTGTGAACACCAAGCTTTTGTCTTTCTTCTTCTCAGCTCTAACTTGAGCACAGCCCTACCTCAGAGTGGATGCTTACTTAGAACATATTTGATGAAGATCTTGGGGCAACCCGACTTCCCAATCTTTTGTGTTATTATAGCACTAATTTTTATTTATATTTAAAATGTGTTAAAGATATGCAATATCTTTACATTTAAATAAATTTAAATCTTTTCTCAAAAATAATTTTCTTTGGTCTTTCAAATGTAAACAAAAACATAAATAAGTAAACACTATTTTGTGTTTTGGGGAAGAAAGCCACTTTGAAATTATATGTCATGCTTTCATTATAAACAAATTCTTCTAAGTAATCACCTGAATCAGGGGATAAGTTTTTATGTTCTCCTTTTCTGAAGGTTACATCTCTTTATTTAATTTCAAAATATCTTCAAAGTCCAAAACATTTTATTTTATATATATGTACATATATATAACAAATGTACATATATAACATATAAATATTTATTATACATAATATATTTGTTTTTAGTGATGTGAATGGATTTGTGGGTATGTAGGAGGAGATGAGAGGATATGCATATGTGTGAATTCACTTTAATTACACTCTGACGATTTTAAATGTATAATACTATAAAGTGACTATTTACAGCATATTAGGAAACTGCTGATAAACTTCTCATGGCTTTTACATTTCAAGAAAACATCTTAAGTGATGTGAGTGTTCCAACTATAAATATTTAAGTCCCTCTCTTATCTATGCAAAAAATATGTAACAGTATAAAACATCAATCTTTAGAGGCATATTTTATTTCCTTCTTTAATGATAGGTTTAATACAAGTAGTTAACTAATTACCAAAATTGTAAAGACTTTTCTATCCCATAGGTGTGAGGAACAATAAATGGGAAAAATCATGTAAATATATTAGAAATTTGCCCACCCTAAAGTTAGTATTCATTAGACATTACCATTAAGCGTTATTATCACAGACTACATTAGAATTCCTTTGTTAGAAAGTAAAATATAACACCATGGTCAAACCTAAACTCTGGAAGTAACATATTTATAAGAATTTAAGCAATTTCATGAAAAACAAAGCAGATATGTTGATTTAGCTTCAGGGAACCACACAGCCTTGAAAGTGTCAGATGGGTTCTTTTCCAGCTGCTGTTTTTGTCTATCTCCTTGTACCTTCTTCAGTTCTTTCTCTCTGGGTATTATCTTCTCAGCTCCCTATACACATGGCAGAATATATTGTTTATTAGTAAATAAACATGTTTATTATTTGGTGAGTCTACGTCCCAATTTCAAGGTCTTATATAAGGAACCCTGAATGGCCCTGTTTAATATAAAAGCTTAGTCCTTTTCTATCAGCTACCCCCCACTTAGGATGTTTGTGAGATCATTGAAGCAGGTGACATAGACAGACACATAAAGCACCCACAGGCATACATATGTATATTTTTCATTTGTCCTATGAAGGTTAAATATTCCTGAGATACAAAAATTCTGTCCTTCAAAATCTTCACTTCTTCTCAGGCCAAACACAGTTCATTGTCATAAAAGGAGGGTGATATTTATACCTTTTTAAAATTAATAATGAAGACAAGTAAGAAAATTCAGTGTACTTTAACGACACAGTACTCGTTTTGATCAAATGCTTTGAAGCCTCATTTAAAAAATTCTATGTAGTTACACATTTCTATACTCCCTTATCAAAGCCCCCAGAACTTATTTCAGGTCATGGATGTATGTGCCTTTGTCATCAAAATTTATCTCAGAGTAGATTAGTTGGTTGCTTTCTCTTTCATCATTAAAATAAAGCACATTTTCCCTCCTATTAGTTGTGTATTTGTATTATGCTGAATTGTCAGCTAATCTTTTCTCTTTTTTTTTTCAGCTCACTCAAAGTAATGATAGAAGGGAAGCGAATGACATTTTTGCACCTGAATTATGACTAACCTTGATTGTTTCCAAGTAACTCTATCCTCATTTGGAAATTGGATTTTAAGAAATAAATAAATAAATAAACTTGACATTTTTTGTAGTTTTAATAAATCATCTTTTTCATAAAATTTAAAAATCTCACTTAAATGCAAGATAATTACACAGAAAAGAAAAAAAAAAGAAAAGTGAATGGCAGTAAACAACATAATTACACGTTACCTATCCACATACAAATAAATGAACACCTATTCCAAACAAGTGAGATCATTATCTTTGTTATTCAACTTAACCTTCACAACTAAGATGCAGAAGGGCTACATATATCTTATTTGCTAGGGAAATTAGAAGAGAACAAAGTAAACAGAAATGACTGACTGGTTTACCGTAAGTTAATGCTAATGCAAGATCTTACAGAAAGAATAATTGAAATATTTTCAAACTTTGTTGTGGTTACAGGCTGTAGAGAGTGATAGTTTGGATCAGCCTTAGGGACCTCAGCACTAAGGACATTCTGAAATAGAGAATTCTTTATTATGGGAAATTGCTCATTTATTATGTCCTGTTCATTGTAAAATATTTAGGAGTATCTCTGGCCACTACTCACTGGATGTCAATAGCAAACCCTTCGCCCTGAGTTATAATAATCAAAAAATCTAGAAATATTACCTGTTTACCCTAGGAAACCCAATCAACCTATTTTAGAACCACTGCTATAGATTAATTCCTAAACTTAACTGTAAAACTTGAGGAATGTATATATTGAATAATCATAAAATTATGACATTCAAGGTGTTAGTATTTGCAGAAAACAAGTAGTATGCCCAGGACTCCAAAAACCATTAATTTTTGAGACAACTAATACACAGATTATAATCTACCATACGTTCTCTGAAAAATACCACAGTTAAAACATCAAAATTTATTTAAAGTTCTCCAAGCGAATATGAAAAACTGCTAAAATCTGAAAATAAACTTTGAAAACCAAGGAAAATGCTTTATCCTGTCTATAAATTAGCCTGACAAATATTTCAAGGAAGAAAATGCAAAGGAACTACACATTTTTCACATTATCATCAGTTTAGAAAGATAAAGTGACAAAATATACTATAATTATATCAATTAACCACAAATTGAATGATGAGTTTTGTTTGAAACCATTTATTTTCTACTTTATCAAGAGGACAGTGGTTAAAAAATAATTATTCTAGTGACATGAAAACCATGAAGTAGAGCTTGTTTATAATTATAACTGTAGACTTCAGAAATTTTAATCGTTAAGAAGTTGTATGTCCAAAGATTTCATGTCTATGGGCAGATTGGCTTGCTATTAATTTTCAACTCATTATTTATTTTGCTGTTTTTATTCCTAAAGAAGTCCAATTCTGATGTGACATGGTAAGGAATACACTTTATTAAATGCAGTGTTTTAGAAGATTTTTCATTCCCAACCAACACAGTAAGCAAGTCAACTCAACAGAGACTAGAGTAACGATGAGCTTTGGACATTTGTCAAATTAGCACTTTTCTTCTAAAAGAAAATTTTCTTCATAAAGAAGAAAGATCCCCTGTTTAGGTGTCTGTGAACTAACAACAACAACAACAACAAAAAATGTTAGGGTTTTAACATTACAGAGCGAAGGATCAACAACAACAAAAAAATAGAATGACTTGTTTACTATATATGCTATTCATTACTGAATAAATGATTTTGAACAGTACTACTAAAAAAAATGTGTTTCTTTAACTATATAAATGCAAAAAGTCTGGGGAAACCCAGCAAAATTCTCTCGAAGCAGTTCATATCCCATCACTGATTTCTTTTTTTTTTTTTAAGATTTCACTTTTTTATTTTCAGAGAGAGAAGGGGAGGGAGAGAAACATCAAAGTGTGGTTGCCTCTCATGTACCCTCTCTACTGCGGACCTGGCCCACAACCCAGGCCTGTGCCCCAGCTGGGAATCAAACTCATACCCTTTGGTTTGCAGGCTGGCACTCAATCCACTGAGCCACACCAGTTGGGCCCTCGCTGATTTCTTATATGTAAGCCATATTACACAGTGAGATCCTAGGATGCCCTTACCTGGTTTGTCCTTTTTTAAGTCTTTTGCTGACATAATTCAAATCAATCATGCCCTGGACCCTTAACAACAAATGAGAACAGTGTCCATTATGTGCTATGTATTGTGCTAGCTAACTTGTAATAAAACACAGGAGACTACAGCACTGGGGATGGTTGCTCATCTTAGAACTTAAAGTTTCCCCCACCAGCATCAGTATCACCTGGGAGATAGTTTCACAAGCAAGTATCAGGATCCTCTTCAGCCTACCGAAGCAGAAACTCTGTGGCTGGGGCCCAGGATCTGTTTTTACAAGCTCTCCAAATGATTCTGATAGATAGTACAGTTAAGAATCACTGTCTTGTACAATATTTGGGGGACCATTTGTCCCCAAAAAGATTATAAAGAAACCTGATGCAAAACATGCACTATCAATCACACTAAGTATTGTGTAATAAACATAACAGTATTGAACGTGCACGACAACCTTGTTCATGGTACTTTAGCATCTTTAAATCAAAGAGCTTCTCCCCAGGACCCAGGGGTGCTTAGGTTTACCTTCAGGGAAGTGTTGCTGGGAAAATTCTTCATAAAGTACCTCAAAAATAATACTGTGACTATTCGTGACATAGGTAGGGCATTACTCTTTCTGAGCAGATAGTTGGGGAGAAACTTTAAGAGAAAGAATGAATTGTCCACACATGGGAAGAATAAACATTTAGCTGCCATGCTATTGGGATCAAGGAAAGGTGAAATTTTGATATATTTCAGGACAAGGTGATCAGCTGGAGTGGACCTCTAGCCAGCAAGAGTTCAAGCAGTCGTTACTCTTCGTGACAGGTTAACTGGATGACATGTCAGGCTCAGAACACCTAATGTTTGAGTTTTTATCCCTAATTTAATTGTACCCTGAATACTTATGATGTTTGTCACATATATTCACACAAAAGCCTTTTATGGCCCTGGCTGGCGTGGCTCTGTTGAAACGTCATTTCATCAATCGAAAGGCAACCATTCGATGTTTCTCTCTCATATCAATGTTTCTCTTTCTCTCTCCCTCCCTTTCCCTCTCTCTAAAATCAATAAGCATGTCCTCAGGTGAGAATTTAAAAAAACCCTTTATGATCAGTCAAAAAGCACTTTAATGAGCCAATATACTGAATCATTAAGAACAACAGTTACAATAAAATCTATTTTCCCATCTCGCATTACTAGATGCATTAAGTCTTCGTATGACACATTTGGCTACCCAGCATGGACTCATTTGCCCTGGAAAAGGCACTTTAATTTTAAAACAGACAAAATTACATTTTTTTTCATGAAGAAGAATGACTGTTCATATTCCACTGAAACATGGAGGAGAACATTGTTATTATATAAATATAGTCATACAAAGGATAGATTGAAGAGGAAAGAAAATGGAAACAATAGCCAGGCATCCAGTCAGTGTTACAACATGTCCTTCGTCCTCTTCTCTGGCCATTGTGGTCATACAGAAGAACCCGTGCTGAGGCTACGCAGCCACGAAACCAAAGCATTCTGGATCGCTGGAGGACAAGGCTGGAGAGAGTTTCTTGGAAAAAACTTTCAATTTGCATTAATGAATATTAAAATTTTATAGTATTAAGTCAGCGTGATTAGGAGCCTGTCTGCTAGTCCTCCATGGCAGCTTAGCCCATGTTTATAACTAGGAAAGTGCAAACACTCAAGAGAAACATTTAAAAGCAGTAAAACTGCAGGGAAAAAAAAACACACCAGCAATGTGATATATATGAATAAAATGACATTATTCTTTACATACTATTTTGTAATCTGCTTCTTTAGTTAACATTGCCTCATAACCATTTTCTAAGTCATTGAATATTATTCTACAACATAATGTTTAATGACTGCCATATACTGCCATATACATAGTACTATATGGTAACAGTCTATGAAAATTTATTCAATCAGTTTTCTATTCTTAGACAATTAGATTGTTTAGAATTTTTTTCTGTTACAAACTATATTGCATGTCTACAATATTCAAGCTCTATCTTAAATATATCCACAATTACTTCTATAAAATAAATACCTAGAAATAAAATTTCTGACATGAACACTATAAAATGTTCTTGCTTTTGCCAAAGTACACATAATAAATGTACTGATATACAGCACCACTAACTATAATTTTGAAACTGCTTTTTAAAAACTAAGTTTAATGATATTAATTATATAAGAAATTTAAACATTTTGTTTCTTTCATGTTCAAACATACTTTAACTTTGTATCTTAAATATATTTTAACTTTAAGTAAACTTAACAATTTTTCAGATTTGAGACTTAGATTCAATATAATTCAGCAGCTATGTATTAAGTACTGATCACTCCACCTTTAAAGCATGCAGTTCACCAGCATTAGAACATTGCATGAAAATTTCAAATCAAAATCTTTAATTAAACTTTCTTGCCCTGGCTGGTGTGGCTCAGTGGATTGAGCACCGACCTTTGAACTGAAAGGTCACTGGTTTGATTCCCAGTCAGGGCACATGCCTGGGTTGTGGGTCAGGTCCCCAACTGGGGGAGTGGAAAGGCAACCACACATTGATGCTTTTATCCCTCTCTTTCTCCCTCCATTCCACTCTTTCTAGAAACAAATACATAAATCTTTGAAAAAAATGTCTTAATATAGATATATTTTAAATTGTGTCCCTAAATTCCAGGTCATTTAAAATTTCAATTTACAGTTAAGAAATTATATGTCAGAATCTCTAGTCAAACAATCATATATATAATTCTCCTAAAATTATTTGAAAATCTATTTTTTTCTTGAGTCAAATTTACGTGCCTGGCAATATATTTAGTTTAATTCTTATCTTCATGTATTGGTTGCCAAGTATTGTTAACCTCATTTGAGAAACATTATTTATATAATCATTATTCCTCCAATTCCAACACTGAGGGGAAAATTCTAGTTGTCTCAGGTTGAATCAAGTTCCTATCTCTGATGGTGTCTAACATAGGTATAAGCCAGGGTATACTGCATGAAAGCAACTCTTTCTAATGCAATTCTCTCAAAATTGATGGGATGCCTCAGAGTAAAAAAACAAAACAAAACAAACAAACTAAAAAAGTGTGCAAAGAAGAGTGGAGAGCGCATCCTTAGACAGAAAGTATGACACCATGAGTATTTATATTCATCTCTCTAATTACTGTTCAATAACTTCATATATTTTTCCTAGAATTACAACTTTATGGTCACTATGTCACTTAACTTCTTGTACGCCTTTCTAACGAATAATACATGAGGTCATGAACTGTGGGTGTTTTATTTACCAAAGTATCTCTGAAGCCAAGCACAGTGTCTGACACAGACTAAGTACTTAATAAATGTATGTCAAGTGAATGAATAAATAATTAGTGGATACTTTAACATGTATTTAAACATTTTTCTCTTTAAGATATTTTGACAGCAAATATATATAATTCAAATCAATTAAAGATATATTTAATGAGTACTCTTTCTGGGTGGTATTGAAGCTCTACGCTTTATGGATATAGAAATAAGTAGGTACTGTTGCTGATCCTAAGGAAATCATAGTCTAGCAGGAAAGAGAAGCTTTTAGACAGATATATAATACATGATGACAAGGGAAGTTGAAGAATGCTGTGCCAGATGAAGAAGCAGAACTACAGAAGGTAGCTGAACTCAAAAATTGTTTATGCCGTGTTCTAGTTCATTCAACCAAGTAAAAAACAGAGACTTATGATTACATGTTTCTTTGAGAAGAATTTAACAGGGGAAGTTAGGTCCTTTATGGTAGAACTGATATCCACTATCAGAACAGAGTTAATTAGAGCAAGGTATTTTATTAACTTTCCCCTATTATTATCAAGGTGGGGGTGCTTATAATATTAATGCAATCAGCAATCAGGGAAAGAGAATTACAATGGTTTTATAAGATTCTAAGGGTCTCTAATTCTGAGATGTAGTCAATAAATTGGTCTCTGTATGTTTTTGTAATAGTGTACAAGGTTATCAGCTTCTCTATATATTACAAAAAGCAGCAGAAGTAGGTTTTGAATATTGATATAAGATGTGAGATATAATAGACATTAGTACATCTCTAGTTAACAGGAGTAAGCTCTCCTCTTTTCCTTGTTAGTAATCTGACCAAAATAAGTTTTTAAAACAGTTTCTGTTTTAATTTAGAAAAAAAAATTAAACTCATAGTTATCACCACTATCACAATAAAACTATTTAATTAACATTTAAACATTTGTTTGTTAAAATAGACACTATTTTGTTGTGAGTGAAAAAGGAGATTCTGAAGCCTGATCTCTGGATGTAAAAACTGCCTCTTTCTGTCATGTGCTAACTGTTACTTTAGGGAAATATGTTATATGTATCTCTGCACCTCAATTTTCTAACTATAAAATAGTATCTATATCATAAGGTTATTGTAAGAATTAAATCAGTCAATAGTTAGTAGACAGCTAGATCTTACTACAGCATATTTCTAAAGAAAGCTTTGTTATACCTACATGATACAGGCAGAGAAAGAATTTAGTTTTCTGATCCTATGTGTCAAATATCTGTCAATGTTCACAGAACATTGAAGATTCACAGTAATGAGAGCCCAAAGGACAAACAATTACACAGTAGAAAAACATTAAAGAGTAAACAAAATTACATAATATTCTGGAGTTCTCCTCTCTACTTTCCTTGCAAATGTGGAATATGAGGTCAGAATATTAATCTACTGATTGAAAAGATTAGTACTTTCTGGAAAATGTTAAAATATTAATTCCAGACACGCTGTGATAAGGGTGTCGATAATTTTTTAAACATATGAATCAATATTCTCAAGTCCAACCAGAGAGATAGAAATCAATACATATTAGTTTAATGTCAAAGCTGGACATGAAGTTTTAAAAATAGGAAATTGCTTTCTGAGTGGAAAATAAAATAATTTTTTATTTACATGGAAGATCATTTCAGAGCCCAAGTCATTCCCTGGTCATTCTCTTGTGGTATGTTATACCACATTTTTTGAACAATTGGATTGTTATTTAATAGTGTTTTGTTTTCTGCCATTTATAAAGTTCATTTATTAAGATTTTATTCTTCCTTTGAAATGGCAATTCTTTTTTTTTACAGTGGTCTCTAGCTGATAAAATATACATGTATTCCAGCATATTAAGTTTGTGACATGGTTTGTGAAGTGATAAATTAACAAACTATATTAAACACATTTACCTTTCAGATAATGGGCATTACAAGTCATCTCACAATTTAGTCGCCATTATTTTATTTATTTATTTATTTATTTATTTATCTATCTATTTATTTATTTATTTATATTGTTACTCAAACACAGTAGATAGCATTATAACAGGGGATCGAATGGAGGTTGTATGCTGATTGTGACAAACTCTTAAAAAAAAAGTTCTTTTAAAAAGGGAGCCTGCTGAGTTGACACATCAGGCCAGAACCTCCTCATTAAGAATTACCAGGATTTGCAAGGAAGGACTCCACAAGCGCCAGTCGCTAATTCAGGGCCCCCCTTCCCAGTTTATAGAAAGAAAGAAGCAGGGGAAGGACAGGTCGGTGGTAACATTTTTCTGAAAAAGAAAACACAGCGATTCTCCACTTTTAGAAAAAAAGATAAAAATGAGGACTCAAGTTATGCCTTAGTAGCTTTAGAAATCTAAATCACTTCATTCAGATACAATTTTTCGTCTTTCCACCCACCTCCCTCAGTTTTACCTTTCTACATTCACTCTATTGTCTTAATATCCACTTTTTTCCTGCAGTTTTACTACCTAGCATTCCTCTAGCTGTTCAGCATAATTGTATGCTATTTTTCTTGCTTTTCGTTATAGATTGGAATCATATTCACTTGAATTTTTCATCAAGAACTTTGAAAATTATCAGAGTGCAAAGCAAAATAATTAAGGTCACCTTCCAATTTGAATATTTGATTTAGTATGATAAATTGCTATAAAGGATCAGATACGAGTATATATATTAATATATATTTAAATATATTAATTTAGATAATATATTAATATATGTGCATATATATGCATATATACACACACACACACAAATATGTATGTGTGTGTGTGTGTGTATATTTCCAGCTCAATTTTTCTGGTTTGAAGAGAAAACAAAATAAGCAGGTATTTAAAGGGACACGAAAAAGTTGAGTAGTAAACACAATCTAACATCAGAAAAAGGCTTTAAGATTTCTCAGTTAAGAGCTGTATCACTGTCTCCTGTCATTTCCTGTGTAACCTTGGCTCAGTAATTTAGTGTGTAGCTCAATCACTTCATTGGCTAAGTGAGAAATATATCCAGGGAAGAAATATATACTGCCCAAGGGTGTTCCAAATATCAAAGGAAACAATATCAATTTATACCATCTGTAATTTTATGTTATTTTAAATATTTAAAATTATAAACCAATCTTTTTCTTTCAAGAATAAAATAGTATCTGTTTTTTGGAGTCATAGTGACTGAATGTTCAAGTAGTAGAGGAAAATTAGAACTTGTACAAAATTATTTTTATCCTTTTCCTAGTCAGATGTCAAAGAGATAATTTCATTTACAATGAGAGAGAAAGAGAAAGAAAGAAGAGTAGATTGAACTATCATATATTTAAAGGTTTCTGAAAAAAATAAAATTACTAATTAATCTTTGTGAAAAAGATGCTATGCAACAGGACAGTTCTATTCAGAATTCTTGTATTGTGCAAATACCACATTTCTTATGAAAAAATATTTTTAACATAAAATTTATTTGTTATTTGAAGTCTTTATAATATGTTGAACATTTGACCTCATTTCCAAAAGGAAATTTAGAAAGCTATTCCTTTCACAATAGTCTAATCAATGCAATTGATATATCCATGTTGAAATTGAAGATGAAATATTTAGAGCAGAAAATACAATATTCAGCTAAGGGATTTATATAAGGTTGGGCACAGATGCCAGATGTAAAAAGCCAACATCACCTTTCACAATTGAAAGCAAACTACCTTTGTGAAGAATCATTTATTGAAACCAAAGTACTGTTTCAAAACAGAGTTATGACTTGCTGCATAGAATGTCCCTGGGGCAACACTGAAATAATAGTGAACTGCTATTCTAATCCTCAGTGGAACATTTTAATAAGTGTGATAAATGATTCACAGAGAGCTTCAGATTTCAATGTCAGTGGAATTGGAATCAAGCAAAAGCTAGCCCTAGGTGATAGATGTGGAGGATTTTTGTGGTAAACACTTTGCAATGTCAAGACAATACCAGCTTATGAAACACTCAGAGGAGAAATTCATGTCCATTTGTCAACTTGTTGCCTGAGGCTAAAAATGTAGACAGAAAACTAGTCTTCCTTAAAAGGTAATGTACTTCCTTATATTCAATAACCCTTCAAAATAATACAAAATAAAGAAATTAAAAGATATAACAAAAATAAATCATTTACACTAAGAGACATACATACCTTTAGTAATACAAAGAATTGGAAAGATACACTGTAATCAATGGGTCTGAAATTTTTTTACTTTTTGTCTCTTTTTAAAAAATGTTTTTTGTGTGTCCAAGCTTTATTTGGATATAAATGTATATGTGATGCTTTTATTTTTATGTTCTAAATGATGCAAAGTATGTGTATACAGACAAAATTTTCTGTGCTTATTTTAATTTAAAACACAGATTCAGAGAGTAAGGATACTACAACTTTTTAAAAAATCATGGCACTGTACAGAATAGTATATTTTTGTACTCTAGTATTCAAATAAAAGAAAAGACAGCCATATATGCATGGTTATCTTCAATGGTTTTCCTGCACATCATTTCAATATTCCCAAGAAAACAAGCATCTGATTTATACTTCAAGTTTTCTAAGGTAACAGTTCTCTATTTTTCCAATACATAGTCTCTATTGCAGAAGTAACTGCTAATATATACAGAGTACTTTTCTCATCAATATATTAGATCTGAATGAAATAAAGAAGAAATCTCAAGAACTGAAGCGAAGGTAGAACATATAGAACTAATTTTTTTTTTAAGTGTCCCCTAATTTTGTTACTCATAGAACCATGGAGCACTACAAATTTCAAAGACATTATGAGAAAAGACACTTTATGTTTATAAATAACAGCCATAAAAATTAATCCAAATAAAGTAGCATCACAATATTTTTAACTGGATCTGTAGTTTTCATGATAGATGTTTGCAGTAGTTGTTGATTCACTAAGGCAGTGCTTTTAACACTCAAACAGGCATAGAATCCCCTGGGGAAGTTAGTCGAATAAGTTAGTGTGCTGCACTAGGTCTGCCAGGTGGGACCTTAGGTGCTGAGTTTCTCACAAGCTTCTCTATGACGCTGTGCTACTGCACTGCGGGCCTCTTCTTGATGACCAGACACTAAAGACACACCCATGCCTCACCACGAGCACAGTGTTTAGGAAAGATTATGAGGAGTGAGAAGCAGCTCCTCTATTCTAGTCACAATTACCTGAGTAAGGTATTAGCTAAATGCTTAATCAATTTTGTTTTCATTAGTGGCCAAAAGTGAGAGAGAGTAGGTGTCTTAGTCCTAAGTGTGGTCTATGCAATTAGAAATGTGAATTTGATTCCCATCTTCACTCTCCACTAGCTACAAAATTGATGCCTATGACCTCACCTGTAAGTCTAGAGTACTATTAACAGCTGCCTCATTGTCTTTGTGATGATTAAATGAGGAAAAATATATAAAATATATATAGTTCTTGGAACACTGTATGACCTTAATAAATATTATTTGTATTAAGAGGCAAAAGTTACTCAGCTGGAGCTAAAAAACTTGGATTTTCATTTCAGCTCTGCCATTTAAGAATCTAGATACTCTTTATTTTTTATTGTATTTATGTCCTTTACCACTGAGTCTTCTTATATCCTCCTCCCCGCCCCGCAATCGCCATACTGTTTTTCGTGTCCATGAGTCCTTTTTCCTTTTCGCTCAATCTTTCCATCCCCTAGCACCCCCAACCTTAGCTGTCATCCTGCTCTCTCTCTATGAGTCTGCCTCTATTTCGCTTGTTAGTTCACTTTGTTCATTAGATTCCACATATGAGTGAAATCATATGGTACTTGTCTCTCTCTGACTGGCTTATTTCACTTAGCATGATGTTCTCCAGGTCCATCCATACTGTTGCAAAGGGTAAAATTTTCTTCTTTTTCACAGCCCAATAGTATTCCATTATATAAATGTCCCATAGTTGTTGTATGAACTCATCTGCTGATGGGCATTTGGGCTGCTTCCATATCTTGATGATTGTAAATAACACTATGATGAACATAAGGGTGTTTATGTTCTTTCCAATTAGTGTTTTGGGTTCCTTCGGATGTGTTCCCAGAAGTGGGATCACTGGGTTTTTCAAAAGGCAGTTCCCTGTTTAATTTTTTGAGGTGTCCTCACACAGCCATCCACCGTGGCTGCACCAATTTGCACTCCCACCAATAGTGCAAAATGCTTCCCCTTTCTCCACATCCTCACCAACGCTTGCTCAGTTGATGATAGCCATTCTGACAGATGTGAGGTGATATCTCACTGTGGCTTTAATTTGCATTTATCTGATGAGTAGTGATGTTGAACAACTTTTTATATGTCTATTAACCATATGTATGTTCTCTTTAGATAAGCGTCTATTTAGGTCCTTTGACCATTTTTTAATTGGTTTTTTTGTGTGTTGAGTTTTGAAAGTTCTTTATAGATTTTGGATATTAACCCTTTATCAGATATATAGGCAAATATATTCCCCCATTATGTGGGTTGTCTTTTTATTTTGTTGATGTTTTCCTTTGCTATGCAAAAACTGTTAGTTTTGTTGGGAAAATTGGACAGATACGTGTAAAAGTGAAACTATACTACCTTCTTACACCACATACAAAATAAATTCAAAATGGATTAAAGACTGAAATGTTAGGCCCCAAACCATAAAAATCCTCGAAGAAAACATAGGCAGCAAAACCTCAGACTTAGCTCATTGCAATGATGTCTCAGATATATCTTCCCTAGGCAAGGGAAACAAAAGAAAAAGTAAACACATGGGGCTACACCAAAGATTTGAGATGCTCTTAACCCTTTACAATTAGTTAAACTTTCTAATCCCAAGTTCCTCACTTACAACATGAGAATTGTTATAGACATTTCAAAGTGTTATTAAGATTATTCTTAATGTATATGAAAATACCTTATAAACACTAAAATTATATAATTTGAAGGTATACTTTTTACTTTTGCAGTATTAAAGTTTTTGAGTAAACTGCTTTAAATTCAGCAAATGTTGGTAGAGATTCAGCAGTAACTTTATTGATACATCTTTTTAGTTTGGCCCCTCAGAGGTTTCCAAGAAAAAATTGGTAAAATCTATGCAAATGAGAACTAGTGAGTTCTCATTTATAATAAATAAACTAGTGAGTTTATTAATTATATACATATAATTAATAAAAATAAAGGCAGAGACATACAAAATAAATTTCCATACCCTTGAATAACAATGCATCAATGCTAGTAATATTCTATGTTTCTTTATGTGCTTAAGAAAACATGTGTTTTATTTGGGAAAAGGAAAAGGAATCAATTCTGTCATACTTGAGCTCTGACAAAAGACATTAAGTAAATAGCTGTTCAAGAATGAATTCAAAAGTCAAAAGTTTATTCTTGATTCTATTTTTCTTGTGATGTATCCTTAAGAGTATACTTCATGTCTTTATTCCTTAAATTCAATGTAAAATGGGACTATCAATACAGAGGTAACTACTTGGAGACATTACAGTGAACTATGAGAATTAACCAAAATGATGACAGGTAAGGGCTTTGAACTGCTTTCTAAAAAAAATAGTTTCACAGGAACACAAACCTCTCAGGGCATGAAAGTGCTTTTGAAAGTGGGGAAAAAAGAAAACAGCTGAGAGAGAGAGGTTATTAATGAGGAAAACCAAGATCAGAAAGGAGCTAGGTAAGTAGTCAGGAGGTACAGCCTCTTTCATTTCCTGGAGGTCGTACCAGGCAAGGGCATTGCTGATCTCTCCTGGATGCAGTGAAAGGGTCTTACATTGCATCTTTGTTAGTAACTTGGAAAAGGGGGTTGTCATAAAATTAATTAAAACAAATAGACAGGCTCTGTGGACACTGGTTTAAGATTAAAACTGTAGAGAAAAGGGAGGACGAATATAAATAACTTAAGAGTCAACTTCGAAGACTGAAAGTGCACCAAAAAAAAAAAAAAAACCAGTGGCAAAATTGAAATCAATAACCTGTGATTCCCAAATCAATGGTGTTATTTTAAATATCAATTAGTCGTTCTAAACTGACAATATCAGATTGCCTGTGTCATTAATAAAAAATTTTGATTCCTTTTCCTTTCTGTCGATACATAAAATCTTTCATTTACAACCAGTGAATTCCATCATCTAATAATATATAGATTTTGTGCTTATGTGCAACAGGTTTGATAGTTTTCTAATAGACAGGAGTACATTTATCACTTGAAATCTTCTCACCCCATTTCTGACATTAATTGGAATTTGGTGCCTGGAAAAACACGAGCTACATGTCATGTGCCTGAAGGTACAGTGTGTAGAAAGATGAAAGAGACTGTCGTCCATGGGTGTAAAGTCAGGGATTCTGCTTTTCTTCATAGACTTGGGCTTTGTGGACTGATTAGGAAAAGAAAAAGCATTTTCTTTTTACTTTGAAAGAAAATTATTGGGAAAAATATTGCAACTTGACACCCTAACATTCTTAAAGAAATTGAAACGATCACATCTCTAGAGCAGGACCTTTTAAAGGCCTAGGCCTCTTGCTTGGTCTTCATTAATCCAATACTTTGCTATTCTATGAAAGAGTACCTTGATTTCTTAATTTAGGTTTCTGCGAAAACGAAACGTTCAACATAGCTAATGGAGTATGGCAATTCAATCTGTTAATTATATATATTTTTTAATTTCAAAAATAAATGTTGTAGTAGTTATGAAAAAAAAACCTAATATATTTTGCCACTGGTGAGTGAAGCATTCAGAGAAAACTCAGTATAATTATAATTACCTGACCATCCTATATGCGACATATTGCTGCTGGGAATTTCTTTCTGTAAAAACAAGGAGGCCCCTCTAAAGTTCTAAAAGGTCTAAAGGTCTTTTTTGCTTCTCATCCATCCAATTCTTAGTCTTTCCGTCCAGTGTGCTCTTTCTCCTGCTCTCTCTGCCCCTTCCTTCTCCACTCCCCCTTTCATAAAATGTCCTTAACTTAGTCAATAATTTTCCCGTTTTTCTCTTCATGGGAAAAAATTCAGATCTCCAGAATATAGAGAATGAAATTCCCGACTAAACATGAATAAAAAGAAGTATGATATTTATGATTTCCATTAAAATGACTATGATTAAATATAAAGAGATGGTTTATATAATCGTCATTTTTTGATGAAAGTTGATTTTTATCTGAACATATAAATAAAGCTTAGGTTTTGAGAACGATAAGATTTATAAAATAATGTTTTATAAAAGCCTGTTGTAAGACTGGGTAACCTAGTCTTTGAATGGTCACTTACTTTTCATATTCATCAGATCCAATTATACCAGAATAAGCATGGTTAAAAAAACAAACAAACTGAGTGTTTAGGACTTCCTAAGTGTAATTAATAGCTTTTAATTTTCAAATATTTGCTATTTTCTTATATTTCTTATAAGTGTATAACATAAGTGCATGATAATATTAGAAAATGACTAAAATAAGAAATCAGTGATACTACTAACTAACTTAAATAAAAGGGTAAGGTTGTCCAGGATATTAACATGATATTGACCACTCAATTGAGTATCATAGAGTATTAATTTATGGTTCTTTCTTGTTTTATTTTTTTATACTGGTTAGTTTTTTTTATTTACTCATGAGTTTGAATGAATATTTTAATTACTGCTATGAATATGTTTTCATTATTTCATATTTTTAATGAATAAAAGCCTTATTTATAATCACATATATTTCTGACCTAGTACAGTATATATTTTTCTTACTATAGAGGTAAAATAGATGATGATATTAAATGTTTGATAATGCTTATGTGAAAAATAACACTTTCGTGAGGTTTACCTTCTGGGAGCACACCCCTCCGGGTTCTCAGTGTGAATATTCCAGGAAAGTCCCCTCAAGCTTCAGGCAGAGAGAGATGAAAGTAGCCATTATGAAATAAGGTCAAAGCATCTTGTTGTCCTTACAAAGACCTGCTTCGAAGAAAACTATTTTACGAGAGTCTTACTGAAGTGGGAAGGGAAATACCCACTCTAGTCCTCTCTGCCCTGCCTGTCTCACCTAAGAGGAGAGTAACACTGAGAGACACTGGAAAAAGTTATGGTCCAGGGCATGGGACTACTAAATAACTGAGGCCAAAACATGGGGTTACAGAACGCTTTGCTCCCCAACACTTTACCACTCAAAACTGTTTATGGGGAAAATTCCAAAGAATCGACTAAAACCCACTTAAGCTAATAAACAGCTATAGCAAGGTTGCAGGATGCAAGGATAATTATACAAAAGTCAATTGTTTTTTCATATACCAACAGTTAACAATTAGAATTTGAAATAAAAAAAACAAGGTCATTTATTTAATAAGTAATCAATCATTTCTTATATTTTTGTTATTTCTACTTTCATTTTGTTGCAGTTAAATAACATAGTTTGTATGACTTCAATATTTTAAAATTTATTAGACTTGATTTAACTTAATGTTGTTTATATTCTGGAGAATATTCCATGGCCATTTGAAAGAAATATGTAGTCGGCAAACATGTCAGTTTAATAGTCTTGGCTGATAACGTTCAAGTCTCCTATGTTTTCACTGAGTTTCTAGTCGTTCCTTGAGAGTGGAACATTAAAATTTCCAAACTTTATTTTTACTTCATGTATGTGTGGTTCTGCTATTAGATGGATGTACATTTATATTTGTTACATCTCACTGACTTATTAATCCTTTTGTCATTATTAAATATACTTCTCTAAGAATAATTTCCTCGAAGTCTTTTTTTTTCCTGATATTAGTATAGCTCCTTTAGTTCTCATCTTTTCTATTTGTTGTATGGCATAACTTTTTCTTTCTTTTTATTTCAATCCGTGGATTTCTTTAAATCTAAGTTTTGTCTCTTGTAAAAGTTGGATTGTAATTTTTTATCCTGTCTGACAATGTGTACCTGATTTATTGGCTTGTTTAGAAATTCATACTTAATATACTTCATCAACAGATGGATTTGCATTTTCTCTTTTGGTCTTTGCTCTCTGTATGTCTTCTACTTTTCTGTGATTTTTGGCCTCCTTGATTACCTGCTTTTATACTAAATATTGTTTAATGTTCAATCTTAGTTCCTTCTTTTAAAATTTGTATTTTTGTTAGTAATTTTCTTCATGGTTGATCTCAGGGTTGCAATATA